>FXXK01002362.1:0-113038 GCA_900184695.1 Betula pendula | reverse complement strand
ACAACCTAATAAGAAAAAAAAAAGGGGGGGGGGGGGGGGTGGAGGGAAGTAGAAAGGAGGATAATGAATTTGTACTCTGAACTCAGGCCTCCAACCCAACTACTTTCGTGAATATGAATTTGTCCCCATTTGTGGATCGGCAGCGTAAAAGGGTATAGATGCTCTATATTTTGTTGCCCAACTTTAGGCAAATTTTACTTAAAAAAGCAAAAGCCCAAATTAATTACCACAACCTACATCAACAACCAATGGGACAATGATCCTCCATTTCACTGAAATGAAAAGGATTTACGTCATTTTACTTCATATTTCAATAACATCATGATATTGTACTTATTAGATTGTCTTGTTCAGCACATTTTCATGTTACCTTGTCTCCCATACTTTGCCTAATTTTTTTACGAATTGTCTCACCCTACTTTCCCAATAAATACCACCCAATGTAATACAATATTAGATAATTCAATCATTATAAACACAATGTATCATTCTTGGATATTAACAATGGTAGGCGTAGCCTTCCAAGGTTGAACCACCTCAATATATATATATATATATATTGTCTCTTTTTCTCTCATGCTTTCACTCTTCTTCTTTTATATTTATTTTCAATATTTTAACAAAGCCCCAAGAGGATCTGCCATTGATTCTTTAAATTCGGTTTTTTTTGTCTTCAATTCGGTTTCGGAGCGGCAAAGACCATCACTTGTAATTTTTTTCTTTTCCCTTTCCTATATTTGAATATAAAAAAAGAAAAAGAAAAAAGAATGGTCCTTCAAAAACAAATACAAAATGGATTACAAAGGCAACAAAGAGTAAGAAACGCCCCAAGCCAATTTGCATACGGGTCCCATTTATATGTCCTACATCATTAGGACAAACAGAGGCTGATGTCCTGCTTGACCCTGATACGTCTTAAAGGTTTTGTCTACACTCTAGGGGCATGAAGTAGGCCCATTGGGGTTCAATCCAGGCTATGTATGAAGTTGTTGTTTTGTCAGTGTTTGGAACCACACCACCTCCCCATTGCGATGAAGCCTTGCCCACAATGTGAAAGAACCTTCAACCAATCCAACCCATGAAGTTCCTCCCATGTATTATATCATTTGAGCAAGATTCTGCTGCTTTTTTCTGTGGCACAATTGAAAACATAAATAATGCTATTTAACATATTATTATATGATTGTTATATTACTGGATGATGTAACAATAAAATTTAGTTATTAATTTCTTGCATAGTGTTAAATCAATTTTTGTTGGCCTTTTTAGATCCACTATTGGATTTCGGTTTTGCTTTTCGTACTATAGGAAATGCCATTTTAAATGGTGAATTCATCATGTGTCCTCCCATCTCTTCTACAAATTCTTTTGTTGAGCTTTGTTACCATTTTAAAATGTTTAACTAAATCAGTATCCTACTGTCTTAATGATTTCATATCAATAGTTAAGTCTTTAACAATTAGTATCAGAACAGATATCACGTTATTGGTTTGACACGATTAGATTTTATATTTTGTCCCTGCTTAATTAGTTCATATATGTTTTTATGATTGATTAGACTTGAGTCGTAACCTTTAACTGTTTATGTATTTCTCTGTATTTATAAGATATTAAACCCAAATCTGAAAGCTTGTGAACCATAATGTTAGAGCTGTATATTACATTGCCAAATACAAATGGGTCTAAGAGAACTCAAAACATCAATTTCTTTAGCTTCTACTATAATAATTCACAGAATCAAACTTCTCAAATTCTGGACAGCTTAAAAACCACAATTCTTATTTTAAAACATAATTCCTTTGCCCAAAACACACAGTGACCACAAACCAGAGGATTCCAGCAAAAACTGAACCAAATTACAATTGTATGTACTAACAACTAGGGACGTAACTAGGATGTTTATTTAAGGGGGCCGGATATGATTTTAAAATAAAATACCCTGCCCCTAAATTCGTCCCTGAGAATATGTGGGCAGTAAAATGATATTGGTGAATGATAATATCCTTACATTTTTTTTTTTTCTATAAAAAAGCATTGACTAGTAAAAATCAACCGAAATAGATAAAATATTTGTAACATATATATATAAACTGTAACATGCATAATAAAGTGTAAATAGTTCGATGTTTTATGTTGCGATGGTTTTAGACCGAGACTTCTTTGATTTAATAAATAAATGTTTTTAATTAGAAAAATAAAATTAAAAATACTTATTTTTAAGTACTTTATCCTTGTGACAAAATAGAGGACTAGTTAAATTTCAGAATTGGTACGGGGTAAAAATTATTTGACATGTTCTTCAAATATGATTGTTTTTCTTTTACGTTTTCTAAAAGTGATCCTACTTTTCTTTCTGGCCTATAAATTTGTTTATATGCTCTTTTAGGAGAAAAAGATAGAAGAGTTGGAGTGAAGATGTTAGCATTACTTTCCCTTTCTACAAAAGTAAATATGCACTTGGTAGAGTAAGGAACAAATTATAAAGACTTTTTCTTTTCTTTTTTGGTTACTGCAATATTTTCATGAAGAAAAGAACTTGCAAACTATAAAGCATTGTCTAAAGAGAAATTTCCTGAAAGACTTGTTGCTCATAGTCACAATCAGCACCATATATTACACAAACAGCAAACAGGCCGAGTTAAAACAAGTCAAAATCGGCGATTTACAGTGACAAGAAAAATTGATCAGTTTCAACCAAGACAAAACTTCAGCCACCATGAAAGCAGGGAAGTTAGGTTAACATGAAAAATTAATAAAAAACGTGAAAAATTATTTAAAACACGTCACCACGCGTACGTGGAACATACATAGTCACAATCAGCACCATATATTACACAAACAGCAAACAGCAAACAGGCCAAGTTAAAACAAGTCAAAATCGGCGATTTACAGTGACAAAAGAAAAATTGATCAAGTTTCACCCAAGACAAACTTCACCCACCATGAAAGCAGGGTAGTTAGGTTAAACTTTCTTGCACCCCCACACCAGTTCCTGTCACAATATATTATTACAATTTTGCTTCACTCTTATTTACTCAAACATATGCATCTAAAGGTTGATGAGGCTCGGGGCAGACTGAGGTAGATTCGTGAGCATGTGAACAACTTCCCTCATGGTAGGTCTGGCAGAGCTCTCATCCTCCACACACATCATAGCTATCTTGAACAGGTGTATTACCCCCGTCAGAGGGTAACCACTGAGCCTGGGGTCCACCACTGCCAGGACTGAAGCTGCATCCGACGGCTGAGAGAGCTCCGACGTGGTTTTCTTAACCCACCTCACTATATCCACACCATCACCAAACTCCCCCACTGGCTTCCTCCCTGCTATCAGCTCCAGCAGCACAACACCAAAGCTGTACACGTCGCTTTTCTCGTCAACCCTCAGCGTGTAAGCGTACTCTGTTGTACAACAAAAGGTTAATCAGAGATAGATAATTCAGACGCTACCGTCACGTTCAAACAACTCTAATTTCAAATCGGTCAAATTAAAGTGAGACAAAAAGCAAACCCATGTTGTATTATACGAACCTGGGGCGATGTAACCGTAGGAGCCGGCAATGGAGGACATGCACTCGGAGGCTCCGGCGTCCTGCAAGAACTTGGCGAGCCCAAAATCAGCAACATGGGCCTCGAAATCGGAGTCAAGCAATATGTTGTTGGACTTCACGTCCCTGTGTATGATCAGCGGCGAACAGTCATGGTGGAGATAGGAGAGCCCCTTGGCAGCCTCGACGGCGATCTTATACCTCATTTCCCACTGCAAATGCGCTCCCTTGGACCCATGTAACATCTCGCCCAAGCTACCGTTGGGCATGTACTCGTACAACAAAAGGTTCGTGTCCTTGTTGGAGACGTAACCCAAAAGCCTCACGATGTTTCGGTGTTTGATTTGCCCCAGAGTTTTGATCTCCGCCGAGAACCCGTGGTCGTTCCGCCCGCTGCCACGACCCACCAGCCGTTTGATGGCCACGTCGGCGCCGTCTGGCATGGACCCGCGGTAGACGATCCCGGCTCCTCCTTTGCCTATTATGTTCTCTTCCTTCAAACATTCCAACACGTCCTCGGACTTGAAATCGAGCCGTTGAAACGCCGTGAGCTTCCACGCCCGAGACATCTGGAGCTTCTTCTTCCGCATCATGTAAACCGTAACGAAGCCCAGGGACAAAACCGTTACGATTGCGATCACGGTGATTACGACCTTCCAAGACCCGGAATTGCTACCGATCCCACCCGAACTCTGACCCGTTTTATTCACAGATAACGGGCAAGGGGCGAGACGTGGCGTACAGAGATGGGGGTTCCCAGCGAACGAGCTCTCATTGAAAACAAAGAATTGCCCGCCGGTGGGAATTGTGCCTATAAAATTGTTTTCCGAGAGGTCAAACGTTGTGAGGCTCGTCATGAATTTGATTTCGCTAGGTATTTCACCGGTGAGTTGATTTCTCGAGAAATTGAGAACGCCGAGATCCTTCAGCTTGGCAATCCCTTTGGGAATTTCACCAAATAGACTGTTTCGGCTGAAATCGGCGGAGGTTAAAGATGTACAGCTCGAAATCGAAGCCGGAATTTCGCCGCTGAGCTTGTTGGCGCTCACGTTGATCCGCGCGAGCATGGGTAGAAGAAAGATTTCCCCTGGAATCTCACCGGAAAACATGTTCATTTCAAGCAATAGAGTTTGCAAACTCTTTAAATTTCTAATTCCAGAAGGAATTTCGCCGGAGATTTGATTGCCGGAAAGCGTGAGAATTCCGAGCGCGTTCGCCGAAAACTCGAATGCAAGCTCGCCAGATAAGTGGTTGTCGTTGAGCTCCATCTGTTGCACCAAAGGCAAGTTGAAAATCCCCGCCGGAATCGTCCCGTTGAGCTGGTTCTTCATGATTCGTATCTTCTTAAGCGACTTGCACTCGCCAAGCTCTTCAGGGATTGGTCCGAAGAAGAAATTCTCCATCAAGACCAGCAGCGTCAACCTCCCTCCTTTGCACAAATCGCGAGGAATCAAACCAGTGAGATGATTGGTCGCCACGTCGAGTTCCATGAGCTTTCCGTTGCGACCCAAGTTCTCAGGGAGTTCGAGCGTGAAGTTGTTCTCCCATATCTGAAGCACTTCCAGATTCGGAAGGTCGCCGATGAAGGCCGGGACTGGACCGTACAGCTTGTTCTTGAACAAGTTGAGTAGCGTCATGGTCTTGAGCTCAGAGAAGCTCTCCGGTATCACTCCAGTGAGCTCGTTGATTGAGAGATCCAGTGATTGCAATCTAGATAGAGCAGAAAGCTCCGGAGGTATATGACCTGTGAGGCGGTTGATTTGTAGAAACAACGAGCCCAAGTTCTTCAAAAGGCTGAGACTCGCAGGAATCTCGCCTTGGAGGTTACAGCTCGCCATGTCGAGGAGTTGGAGCGAGCTGAGCATTCCCAGCTCCCGCGGAATCCCCCCGTCGTAACTGTTGTAGTATCCTAAATACATAAATTTGAGATTCTTTAACTGACCTAAACTGGCCGGAATTCTTCCCGTAAGTGAGTTGCCGTTCAAGCCAAGGAACTCGAGGCTCTGAATCTCCGAGTAACTCTCTGGAATCGGACCCGAAAAGTAGTTCCCTCCGAGACAGAGGTGTTTGAGGTTCTGCAAATTCAAGAGGTCCGTTGGAAGAGGCCCAGAGAAGTTGTTGTTGTAAATGTCGAGAAACTCGAGCTCTGTCATTCCAAGAGTGATATTTCCGGGAAACTTGCCGGTGAAGTTGTTGTTAGAAATGTTGAAGACCTTGAGCGACCTGAGGTTTGCGATCTCCATCGGAAGTCCCCCCGTGAGACTGTCGTTGGCGATCGTTAGGTTCACCAGCCTGTCCAGTAACCCAATCTCCGGCGGCAGAAAACCGTACAGATGAGTATACGACACGTTGAGAGAAACAACCCGCGAGTCCTTGTCGCAGGAAACTCCGAGGAAGGAGCAATGGGCTGTTGGCGACGAAGACTCCTCCCAGTTGTCCAGGCCCGAACCTTTGGGCCCGGTCATGGCCGACTTGAGCTTCAGCAGCACTTCAAGATCACCACCGTACGTCTCGCACGCTGAGAAAAGCAGGAAAACCAAAGCAATGTGAACAAGGAGAGAACATGTGAAAGAGATCCGCATGGACCTCATCTCTCTCTCTGTGTTTTTCACTCACGGGTTTCTTTCTTCTTCAGAGAGTGAGAGAATGATTGCAAGGTTACCCTATGCAGTTCAATCAAATAGGACTGTGAGCTTTATAAAAGTAGGAGTAAAGCTCTGGAAATGCCTCGTAAAAGGAGAATCGAACTCTCCCAAGCATCTGTGAATAATAAATTTAATCTAATAATATTTATTGAATTTTTTCATGTTATTGTATGTTATTAAGTGATTTGAAGAGAGTTGTGTCTTGTGTCTTTTGATTTTAGTGTGTGTAGTTTTCATTATCCAGTATCAAACTTGGAATGAATAAACAATTTCAAGACTGCGAAAGGAGGGAGAGAGAGAGAGAGAGGGGAGTAACGGGGTTTGCATGAGGGCTTGGCTGGGTCCTACAGTACGATACGGATTTGACGGAGGTTAACAGATAGCTAACGTTGATCCTGACGGAGGTTGGCGTTGATGGTACTCGTCTGGATGGTGTGTGTTCGACGGCGTGACCTGTCAGGTTTGAATGACAGGGCATGATAATGTTGCTGGCCTCTCGGGTCAGTTCCGCCAGTTGTGTATCGATGATGCGGTAAGTAAAAAACTCTTCCAAATTTCACTTATTATTTTATTTTATTTTGGATACAAATTGTCTTGAATCGAGGAAATTTGTTCCAGCTTTTTTTTTAAAAAAAATAAATATTATAAAAAAAATTTTGAAAAATATACTTTCAATCTATTTATAAAATATAAGAAAAAATAAAGCAAAAAAAAAATTTAAAAAATTATATATACAACAATTTTAATCCACTTAAAACAAAACAAAAAAATTATTTTTTTGTTTTATTTTTTTTTTTCGTAACATTGCTGTATATATGATTTTTTAAAAAAAAATTTATTTGTTATTTTTTGTATTTTTATAAGTGAATTCAAAATATTATTATTTTAATTTTTTATAATTTTTGTCATTATTTTTTTAAAAAAATTAAAGTAAATTTTTACTAACCCAAATTAAAAAAAATTTGTGTCCTTTTATTTTTTTTCCCACGTTGTCGTTTTCCTATGCTTGTGGATTATCAAAATCAATGTGGATGCTGTCCTTTTTTGTTTAGAACTGAGAAAGCTGAATGGGCTTTATGGGCCTAGTGCAAAGGCTGTCTGTGTCTTTTCCCAAACAGACACCTTCCCCTTCTGACTCCACTTTGGCTGTGATCTAAAAGTCTACTCTTTTTGTTCTTTTCTCCCACTGTCTCACCACCACCAATCCGGTTCGTCCAGTGGTGGGACCATAGTCAAACGCCCTATACGGCCCTTCCATCCTGATTACCTTCACAGCATATTTCAGTATCCACTGCTGCAGTGTTCAAGATAAGGTCAATGTTATAACCAATCCCCAGCCATGGGACTAGTATAATATCCAATTAGATTGGATTCGGCTTGGTTGAGCTTAGTGCTGATTTTTTTTTTTAAAAAAAATGGAATATAAAATTAATGAATATAATTTATTTAGTTAAATAAATTTGAATTATAATTTATCTATATAATCTTATATTTATGTCTCGGCACAATCTGAATCGACATAAAAATTATTAATTTTTTACATAAATTCAATATAAAATTTGATGGATTATAATTTATTTATATAATCTTATATCAATGACTCGACACAATCTAAATTCGAAATGCAAATACGAATTATCTTCCCTAATTCAGTCCTAATAAGAATCGAACATATTGAAATTGAAATTAGAAGCAACTCTCATGTGTCTTGTTAGATCGGATTAAGCTTTGATCCAATTTCAGTTGGAATTTGACTTATTTTGAGATAGGAACGCATTTCTTTTGTGTTTTGTTATAAAATATGCGTCGCAATCTCAAGGAATTTAATTCCAATTAAAATTGGTCCAACTTTCCCTAATATGTACTTGAGGAGCAACTCTTGAGAATGAAGATTCAAAGGAGTCCACTCTTGGACTTTGCTCTATTTAAATGGTAGTATTCCTTTTAGGTCTTTATTATAAGAAAGTGGGCTTTTATGGACCCCTTTATGCTAAAGAAGAAAGCTGTTAACGTGGGGGCAATCCTACAATTTGGCTAAGTAGATTAGTTGGGATAATTTGAGAGCCGCATAAGTTTGGGTACAAAGGCCAGGAGCATCTGTTCGTTCTTCCAGAGGTTAGGTCCACTCGTTTGGAGAACAAATTCATATTCCTCGTGGGAAAGTATTAGTGGGAATTCGAGGGTTAAGAGAATCTATAAGTGAGTGATTTGGAGAATAAAGATGGCTACTTTTGTAGCAACAAAACCCATTTGGATAGTTGAGTCTTTGAATGCTCTCAACCTCTGCATATCCAGGGAAAGGAGGAGAATCCCTGCATCACGTTCTATGGTACTTGGAAGCTGAACTTTGTCACTTGTAGTCCTAAGCTCATTTTATGTTTCGTTTGGATTTGTAGTTTTAAAATATGCGATTTTATAATATAATTTTTTTAAAATTAATTAAGTGTTTGATAAAATTATGATTTAATAATTAGTCAAGTAATATAAAAATACAATTTTTTTTTTAATATTTTCAGGACGTACTCTAATAAATACATATTTTGTAATTTTATTTAAAATTGGCATTTTTCTTAAATAGAATAGTGAGCATTGTCTCCAAAAAGAACAACAATTTGTTAGAATACGGCAACGCTATATTTTAACACTATAATTGAGTCCTTTTGTCTCAGACTTTTTTGTGCACGGACACTATTATAATTAGTTAGATTCATTGAAATCTATGTTCTGGTTCTTGTCCATTAAAATAGTGGAAATTATGTCAATTATTTAAACAATCATGCAGGGAGGAAAGTCCACCGCACATTAGGTCAAATTAATGTCTTCCTGCATACTCATGGTACATTATTATTGGTGGTATTTTCGGGAATTCTCTGTCTAAAATTTGAGGTAGAAAATGAGAGATGGGACCTCGAGTAGCTTTGCATTCCGACAGCCTAGAACCTGCTCATGCACTTTTAAGACCTAGGGTGCTCTTTCTCATTTCCTATCCAAATTTCTTTAGAATTTGGACAAGAAATTTCAGGAATTCGAGTCTCGTGCTACAACATAAACAAAAGTGTTTCACCCCTAAAAGAGGCAGCCCTCTGGGGCTTTAATTTGCACGAGGAAAATGGTGGAAAACCATTTCATAATTTAAATTAAATTTTGGAGTATGTCATTTATTTTGTCACGCCATTTAAAGTTTTTAAATAATATGTGACAATGGCAGTATTAATGACACTATATACAATATTAAATGCTATAAAATCTAATTTTAATTAGGAACTAATTTTTTTTAGTTTTACTTAAAATGGAGATAATCGATAACTAGTATTTGCTTAAGAATTATACACTATTCTATTCAAGTGTGTCAAAACCTGCTTATGTGATACAACAATTTACAATCTAAATAATTTTTTTTTTAGGCATAACATATTAATGTTAATACGTAGATTTTATTTCAAAAACAGAAGTATATAAATTATGAATTGTTATATCATAATTCATAAATATATAATTAAAATTTAAGTTATAAGTTTGAGTATAGTTAATAATTTATATGCTATGAGCTTTTTCCACATTTGTTAGAACAGTTTCCAACTCCGGCTGTGCAGGAACCTGAGAACAAAGAAAACGTTAAGCACAAGAGCTTGACGGGGGCTACCGGCGGGGGATAGCTCCGATGCTTAAGTCAGTATATTTTGAGAGATTTTATTAGAGAGAACTTGAGAGTATTTTTTAGGTTTTTTATATTACGTACCTTGCACTGAACCTCGTCCCGTTTCTTATATAGTGGTGGATTCCTCGAAGCTCATAAATGAACCTCTGCGGTGGAGCCCTAAATTTCTTATTGTCTTCTATGCCCATAAGGTCCATTAATGACCCTTCCACGTGTTACGCGAAGACAGGTCCACGTCCTCCGAGCCTTTGTCCGCTTGTCACGTCAATCATGTCCTGAGGGGCAGGTATGCCTCGAAAACATGCGGGAGCAGCAACCAAGGTTGACTGCCATAAATGTTAACCATAAATGGGCCTTGTCCTATTTCCATCAAGAATCATTACGTCTTTCATGCGAAAGCCGAACCTCAGGTGATGGGGCAAAGGTCGGTGCACTAACCGACCTTTGCGACAAGGATCGGCAAATATATGTGTACAGGTTCGATTCCCTTATCTATGGGCCGTTTCCAAGAAAAGAGGATATGGGCCGCCATAACTGTCTAGGCCCAATCCCCAACAACATTCAAAAGCGCAAAGAGATACCCCTCACAGGACTTCATAAAACCAAATGTTACTGCTGAGTTTTTCTCACATTAAAAAAAAAAAACAAGAATTCTCACCCTTTTATCATCTATAAAAGGCCGTCACTTCATTAATAAAAGGCGCCAGCTGGGCCTTGAATTACTTTCGTATAAAAAGGTCATTTATGGTTTAACCATTTGTACTTTTTATGGTTGAGAAGTTGATAAATGTTTTAACAATATTCGGCTATGATATTTATCCATTTATTTAAATTTAAATTTACTATTTAATTTTATGCAAATCAAGATGTATATATATATATATATATTATTATTATATATATATATATATATATATATATATTATAAAATATATATATATATATATATTACTTGAGTTGAGCTGAGTAGTCGAGCTCACATAAAATTTAGTAATTTACTTCTTGGTGAGCCAAGTTCGAGCAAACACTATGCTCATGCTTGACTCATTTACATCTCTAACTTCCCTTCAACCAGAATCCAATCAATAATTTTTGCTTAATCCGCCATATTCAGATGGAACATAAGGCGTTCCATATGAAACAAATATTAGAGAGATGCGAGGCATGGAGGCTAGGGCACAAAAAAACCTACGTAGAAACTGCAATGATGGCCTCCTTTGCTAGATTTAGTAAAGCCGAAGAGCCGAAGGTCCAATGGCCCAATTGATCGTTTTGGGAATAGGGTGCCATTGATGGATAATTGAAAATGGTCCATGACCCATTTCTACTGGTACTTCGTTTTTCAATTGTCTAATCGTACACACTTGGCCATCATGGTGACGATGATGGATTATTCTCCCTCCCTCCCTCCCTCCCTCCCCTGTCTTTATCTCACGTACACTGCATGGCTGGAAAGGTCACGTCTATCACTCCAATTTATTATATATTTTTTTTTTCATAGAGCTCCTGATGAATACGTTAAAAAAGTTGACGAGACAATTAAGGAGTAAGGACTTAAACTAACCTGTCTTAAGAGTAGGTAAAAGTGAGAATTCATGTAGATTTCTTAATTTTAATTTAATCTATTAAAGTAACTAGAAATGCTTGTTATTCACTTTTATGTTTTTTAATGTTTTTTTTTTGGTACATATTGATATATGTGAATTAGTTTTTTTTTTTAATAAAAATTGGAGCTCATTTATTTTTTAAAAAAAATAAAAAAGTTAATCCATATGTATCAGAAAAATTCTAAAAAAAACAAATAATAAATGCACAAATATTACTCTAAAATATATATTTAAAGCACATTTTTTGGCACAGAAAAAAAAGCACATGATTTTAAGTTTATTTTAAAATATATAAAATTACATGTTTTATTAAAAATGCAAGTCCAAATTAAATTTACATGTAAAAATATATATTTTAAGAATAAATATTAATTTAACAAGCTAAATTAAAGTAATTTTCTCCTATCTAATTTAGAAAAAAAGTTTTTTTTTTTTAGGTCTTGTCATCTACGAGCAATTGGGCCTTTTCTTTTTGCGCTAGGAAAGTTCTGGGCTGCTTATGATCCTCGATTGTAAAGAAACAAGATTTGGGCCATACCAATTTTAATGTTAACAATTCGGAAGCCCAAATCCTTCATGTATGTGGGCTGGGTGGTGAATTTGGTCTCTGTCTCGGAATTTCCAAGGCTCTAAGCTGGACCGGAAGATAAGAATTGAAATAAGCATCATCGTAGTTTTCGTATCATTATTCTCCAAAAGAGAAATACGATTCTTCACAACATAATCACACTTTGCTAACGTAACTTGATTACTTCTTGCTAAAGAAATAAATAAATTAAGAGCTGTTAACCGATGCCACGCAGCATGGTGTGATTGTAATGTGAAGTATATCATTACTCATATCAAAATCCAAAGTAGAAAGGGCATCTAGGGACTGAGATTCCCTGCAATTGGGGATCCCCATTATGACTCCAGCCCGCTGTTACTGGGCAGGGCTCTTTGCCCGAGCATGGGGTCCTCCTTCACAACTCCGTACAATTTTTTCTAGTCCCCTCGTCTTTGTGCAAAGAATTGTAAGGAATCCAAATCCGACATCGAGTGACCTCGGCTAACCCAACATTGAATCAATTACTAAACATAGTCAAAACAAAAAGGAGGCTGAAACAAACTTAAATCAAACTTCTTCTGTTTATATACAGAGTCAGTTTTCAAAGCATATATCAATCCCAATGTGAATAGAAGAACAGGCATTTTTTTTGACCTAAGAAAACAAGAAAAATCGGACGTTTTCCCTTTAAATTGCTACGCTGGTCACCAAAACTTCAAGAAGAAGCTCGCCATTGCAGCTCGATTTGAATCCGTCCGTTCTTCGAGTCAATGAGATGGTACTTCTCGTTGATTCTTTTGTTGTTGATAACATCAGAGAGATTTATATTCACATATCCCAGAGTTTCCTGATGTAAAGATTATAATATAAGAGAACATAAAAACATGAACTACAAAATATGCAATTATGAGTAAACTTGTGCTTCAATTATCATTCAGCAGCAAATTCTACATTTCATTTTTTTTTCTTATGTCCATTTAATATTTGCTCATGAGCAAACTTGTGCTTCAATTATCATTCCGCAGCAAATTCTACATTTTCTTTTTTTCTTATGTCCATTTAATATTTCTGTGAGTAGATTTGTTGCATTATTAGAACCAAAATCATCAATATTTTTATCTTCTAAAAAGAACTCATCCTAGCATGCCCAGAAGCATGCAGAAACTACGTTCAATTTTAAACATCATTTAGATTTCCTATAGTGTCCCCCAATTAACCCACTCAACATGAGTTGAATGGGTTACCATCTTAAAACTGGTGCTAAGATGATTTTATGCTGGATGCAACTTGTACCTTGGGATGCAGCAGGCCCATCCTTGAGGAGGCACTAACTACTTCCACATAAAGCCTATCATTGGTGGGCGGCTCCTCCAGCGTAAACGTAAACTCCTCTTCCCATCTTGGATCTCTGTTTTTCTTCAGATGCTGTATTAATGGCATGTGATTGTCAATTTACACTATTGACAAAGGCAAAATATTTTATTTTATTTTTTTTTAAAAAAACCAACTACATTCATGCTGAACTTCTTTAACAAGGACTCAATCAAAAAGCAAGGACAATAAGGCATTTTCAGAAACAGCTTGGTTGGAGGAAACCCATAGCAAATGAACAAGATGCCATGTCTTAAAAGAGATTTCTTTGCTGCTTTGAACAGATTAGCTCTTGACAACAGTTTTAGTAATGTAGAACTCCCTTCAATAGAACTATTAAATGAAGACAGTACATAACATCTACAGCCAAAAACAACAATGACAACACATAAAAGAGCAATATACCTTGGTTTTTCGCTCCTCCCCTCTAAAAAGTATCCGTGCATATGGATTTGTATGGTGCTTTCCTTCCACATCTACAGCTTCATGGACAACAATTACAAGCATACCACCACCAGCAGGTGTTCCTTCGGGAGCCTTTTGTACCTCATTTGGATCTTGAATATCATCAGGTACTTCTTCATCCTTAAAAGGTTTGTACAGCACTTCCACAACAAGCTGCCCACGTGACTTTTCATTTTGAACATCATTTGGGTCCATGTTTTTTAGTAGATCAAGAGTCATCGTTTTAGGCTCATCAGGTGTAAGCTCTTTCAATGGAATAACATTCATCCCCATCTTCTCATCCTTGCCAATCTAAGAAAAGGAAACAGCTTAACAAAGAAGTGTGGAAAAATGAAAGGAAATACAACTTAAAGTCATGAGTTGGGTAATATGGAGAACTGTAAAGGTCAATCAAGGGCTGGTTTTAAACTAGACAGAGGCTCTGAAATTTCCCACATATATTCAACCGATGGTGGATAGTAAATCCAAAAGTTGTACTAAACAAAGAAGGGGTTAGAGGGTAATGAGTGCACATTTTGCCACATGTCCGAGCAGACAGTTTCAAAATGTAAGGGTGACCCCTCAAACTCAAGAATTTAACCAAAAACAAGCCTTAAGAAACACACCTGTTCCCAATCATAAACAATTAGCTCTAGGGCTTGAGATTCTGGGTCCTTAATAACCACATGAAATTCCTCATTCCATTCAGGGTTCAAGTTACCATGTTTGACCATTGTTTTCTTTGAAGGAAGCTTGTCCTCAGTTAGCTTTAGTTTCACATAAGGGTCTGCTCCCCCCAGTAGATCTTTCTTTTTAAGCTTCACTGCCCTCAGAACCTTCACATTGAGAATCCCAACAGGTTTTTTCATGGCTCTGCAAAAAATTAAGTAATGTTAGCCTATCTTAACAAAAGGCTTGCCATAATAACGTAAAGGTAGAACAACAGACTTACTTTTTTGGATCCATTATTTGTACTTCTAGAGCTTTGGGCCATAGATACATATTTGCAACTTGATCTTTAATAAGCTCCTGGGGGAAAAGGGTATATTCAGAATCGAAATGAAATTTACCAAAATACAACTTAGTGGAGCAAATAAAATCATATGTCCAGTGATTTTACCAACTGAGTATATGCAGTCATTTCATTATGTTCTTAATTTATGCCCCCCAAATAAATAAATCCTTGGAATGAATATCAGATATTAGGTATGTAAGGATGTCCTGGTCAATGAAATCACAACTTAACCCACAAGAAGAGGGGAAGGGAATGAAAAATAGAACCGTTACCTGGACAAACCTATAAAGGCCAGGAATGGACATAGCATCTGCTCCGAGCAGTTTCAGTCCAAAGTCAACATGTGGCTGCAAAAATGAGAATAAAATAATTAAAAGGGGAAAAGGGAATAGGGATAGCCCCCGGAATATGGAGCAATGAAGATAGTTTTCTGCAAAACTGTCATTAAGAAATTAACCAGTTGAGAATTTAACCATTATCACACACCTTCTCCATAAGAGACACACATATTTTTGCAAAACAAGGAAAGGTTGGAACCAAAGGCTTCAGGGTGATACGTGGAGAAGCAAACACTTGCAGATCAACAACCTGAAATATTCTCATGAAATCTCAACTCTTTGAAGAAACTTTGAAGCCAGCAATAATTATATCTTCCTTATTACATATGTGTGTGTGGAGAGAGAGAGAGAGAGAGAGAAGTGTCTACACACCACGTGTAACCTTTCAATCATGAACTTTCATAAATAATGTTTCTTTCTCTTCACCAACAGTTGTTCAAGAAAATACCTGAACTGTGGCTCTCAACCCAAATGCCTTAACTGCAATAGTGATGTTAGGATTTCCTGCCCACTTCACTGACGGTTCCATTATCAACTCCTTCTCATCAGTGACATAAACTTTCATTCCTGGCATAGAACAAGACCAAGAATGAGCATTCTATCTGCAAGCACGCATAAAATGGGAAACAAAGATAAACATTGCACATAGGGTAGGGAAGACACAAGATGAATGAAATTACTATAGTCATTGTTGACACTCCATATACGACTCGAGACAAGCCTTGCCTCTACGGCTCTACCTGTGCAGTTTACAGGAGAACGTATTATACAATAGTCTAATACTTTCAACCTTAATAAACCGCACTCTCCATATAGTGCCTCAATCACTCTCCATAGTGCCTTCCCAACCTTCCTGTCTTCCCCATGTAGTGCCTCCATCACTCTCTAATGAGCCCTTCGGCTTCTTTCCTTCTCCCTCTCTTTCTCATCCTTCTCCTCCCCACTACTGCGCCCCCCTCTCTCTCTCTCTTAACTTCCCCAGAATCTCTCCTCCTTCCACCTTTCTTGTTGTCCTTTCCTCTCTCTCTCTGAGGAGGCAAACCTCATCAAGCCCCCTCCAGAGCCATGACCACCATCATATGGGCAGGTCAAGGCATTTCTCGAGCCTTGACTCTCAAAGGCTTGTAAATTCCTTTTCCTTCTACTGCCTTCCTTTTGTATGTGCCCCCTTTTTGTGTCCAAAGGTTCTCTCTCCTCCCGTGACCTAAGTCCAGCTACCTTTAGAGCAACTTATTCCGATGTGGAGCGCAAGTCTACCTTGCTTGCTTCCATATGGGGCTCCTCTTACTCAAGCATTCCAGCTTAGGTTCCCTTCTGAGCACCCCCAATAGGCTACTGCTTTCAATTGTCGGTTTTAGTAGCAACCTTGCTTGCTCCCATATGGAACTTTTCTTAGTCAAGCATTCTAGCTGAGGTTCCCTTCTGAGCACCTCAACTAGCTACTGCTTTGAACTGTCAGTTTTAGTCACAACCTTATGTCTTGATCTTTGGGTAAGATTTCCAAATGTATTGTTTCTGCTGAGATTTGTGCTATTGTTGGGGTTTTCCCTTCTTTTTAATTTGTGCTTTTTTGTCTTGTTTTTCTTGTTCTTCTGTAATTTTAGTTATTGTAATCTTATCTTACCCCCAGCCCCCCCCCCCCCCCCAAAAAAAAACCTTAATCTCCCCCCTCCCCATGATGGGGGAGTGCAGTTATTTCTCACATAACTTGACAATATTTGTTAATTCACTAGGACAAAGATAATTTGTAAACAAATATCTGAAAACATACTGAAACTAAAGAACTCAATACAAATTACATAAGTTCCTAATCAGGTGCATCTGTGTGTGTGTGTGTGTGTGAGAGAGAGAGAGAGAGAGAGATCAGTTCAACCTGCAAAAGTTGGTGGTAGGGAACCCAAGGTCAGTGCTTCAAATTCAACAGAATCAATTTTGTATTTTGGAATTTGCTCAGCAATAATAGGCTTTGCTATAGTTCTTACAGTCTTGCAAATTGCCTAGAAATTTTGAACCACAAATATTCTCAATACTAAAATCACACAAAAGAATATTGTCCACTAGAGAAGAAAAAAACATCATCAGAGGATGCATACCTTGTCCAGATAAGGCCACATATTTTCAATAAATTTGTTAAGCCAGTCAAGCTACACAAAAACGAAAGTAAAAGAAGCTTGTTATTAAAGCTGCACATTGCACTTTGGCAACCAAAATACACAACTGGATGGAAAAAGAGTTCTAAAGAATAACATACACGATCATAATCTGGATTTTTAACCCATGGGGGTATCTCCGGAAGCAAATGTTGTAAGGTTTTTGAATCTTGCTCGACCAAAGGACGAATCACGGGATGCTGGACGTGTACATACACATGAAAATTGCAATCTTACTAGCAGGTTTTAAATGCTAAAAATATAACATTCCTTTTGCTTTCTTTCTAACTCTTCCGCTTAGTAAGAAACATTCCCAGTGTATGAATAGGAGAGACCATACAATTCTTTTTACTAAAAATTTGTTATAGCAGTTAAACGATTACAAAGCAAGGTCCTAGGTAAGATCAGCTGAATTTGGCGCATTAGATATTGTGGGATAATCTAAGGATCTTTAATTTTAACATATACAATACTCCAAACTATTATAGAATACAACAGGTCGAAATATAATATTAATTTGCATACACTGCACAGTCTGTCCAACCAGATCAAGATCATAGTACAAAGCACTTCAATTCATGAATAGAGACCATACATACCAATATGTAACGCAAGCACAGCAGTACTCAGAAATAGCCACGGCATATTCTTGTTGTTTATGACTTATTTAATCTTTATTTGGATAGATGACACTATCACGAACCAAAAATGTACAACCTTTTTTTTTTCCAACAAAATAAGCAAATATTCATTGTAATACAAGCAGGAAAAGATATACAAAGAAGAAAATTCAGCCCAACAGAACCAAGAGTAACCTATGGAAAGCCAAAATTAACTCAAAATCAAATTACAATGTTTAATAAAGAGAAAGAAATAGAAAGAAACACTGACCTTGACATCAGTTGGCTGGAAGTAGATGAACATGTAGTATCCAATCACAAGCCCAATTGAAATTCCAACTCCAAAACCCCAAATACCCAGTATAGTACTCAAAAACCCCATCTCCAGTCCACTCTCACAACACCCCAAATCACCTGTGTCCCCAAAAACAGAACAACAAACGAGAACGAAGCAAAAGACCCTCCTTTGTTCAATTGCTATGTGTCGCACAACACTACAAACAAAACCCAGAAGGAAAAGAAATCAAGAATCACCAAAATATCTCTATCATATACCCTTTCTTGAGAATTTGTGAAATCACATTGTGTTGGGGGTGAAAAAAATAAAAATGGAAAGAAAAATACACCTCTCTGTTTTCGTTGCCAGACAAGATATGTATATCTAATTCTTATCAGAAAGTGCAATAAAGGAGCATTTATTCTTGTGGACACTCTTTAACATTCAACGACCATCGGATCCACGCAACGCAACGGCTTGAAAAGGAAATCTTCGCGAACGTGATAGTTGGGTTATGTCGGTAACGTTTCAAGTGGCTGGCCTCTGAGTCTGTGACTCGTCATCAAGGTGTTTTGAGAAATTTCCATTTTTTTTTTTTCGTTTTAACAGTGGCAGAGGGACCGGTTACTGTTGCCACTACGGCTCGAGCGTTAATAATTCAAGAAAACGATCATATAAAGAAATACATATCGACAAAATAAAGGAATAGTAAAAACGAAAAGAATAATTGTTTGATTACAATAATATATTTCTGTGCTCTTAGTGTAAAAGAAATTGTAAAAAAATTGTAGGAAATCATTCATAGTTTTTGTGGAAGTCTATTTTTAGAAAAAAAAAAAAAAAATGTTTTCAAATCACTGCTTAGCTTTACGGGACTTTTGGCTTTACAGCCTTTTGAATTTTGATTAGTTTTGGAACTTTTTGTTATGATTGTGCCCTCTGAATGGGCGGGCTCCTTTCCCCTTTCTCTTGCTTTCCTGCTTTTGTCTTGTTACTAGAATTAGGATAAGATTGGAAGTGGCTAGCACCGAGTCTACCGACGCATTGATTGCACCATATAATTTCCCCGCTAGAAGCGTAGACGGATAAAACAATAAAGTTGTTCATTGTAAAACGGTTGCATCATCGCCGTTGAATGACACCTGATCCCAAATCGCCATTTCTTCAGGAAAGTAAAAAGCCTGTACGGATTTGCTTCCTTTAATTACACGTAAAGTTTTAATATTAAACGGTTGTTATAAATTTAAATTTTATCGCTTATAAATAGGTATAATATTTGATATTTATATTTCATAAATGTAGTTAGGGGTACTAAATTTTTTTTAAGTTGAGTTCTCACGTCAGTTATCAAACAATTTAATTATATTTTAACTAACATGTTAGTGCACATTATTACATTAATTTGTCAAAAAAATTATAGTAAAAATATTGGATGAAGCTGGATTGGAGAGGGGAGAGCCACAATTAGAAACAAAAAATTAATTAAAAAAAGTTTCTTGAACTTGCAAGTGTCCAATGGCAACGAAGATTCATTAATTAGATATCTTAGAGATCTTGTGTAGCAACTCACACGTTATTCTTTTCATTGTGCAATAATTTATTCCCTTTCGGTTTTGTAGGATCATCTCTTTTGGGAAACCGTTGCCTTTGAAAGAAGACAAACTTTTAAAGATCATAGCATCTAAACGAATACGTTGATCCCATGAATTTAGGTATGACCGTATGAGAAATAAACTTTAATTCACCCTTTTCATAACAAATAATAAAAAAAAACATGGTTTAATTATTTTGTGGCGGAGCTAAGAAATAAACTACAGTTGAAGCAAACTGTTACAATCAATCATGATCCGTGAGATCTTAATACTCAAGTTTGCAATTGTGATTGGATAAAGAAATTTCTTTTAAAGTCTTGGAAACACAGCAGCTTTGATATTTTAGTGATAATTCCTCTCTTTCTCAGAGGTGGATATTTCAAGTCGGCACGAATGAATAATGATGATTTATGGGACCGGAGATTCTGTTGTTATTTTGAGAAAAAAGAAATATTGTGACCACATGAATAGTGACTCGAGAAAAAAAAACACTTGAATATGACATATCCTTAACTTTCAATCTACACTATCTTTGTTTTTTGTGTTGTTGTTTTTTTATTTTCCTGAGCTGTATCTACACAATTTAAACCAGTGGTCACGATTCAAGTCTCGCTATTCATTTGAAATATCTAGAGATTACTTTCATTTTGTGGTCTCAATTGTTGTGTCAAAAAGCCAATTAAAAGCAAAAGTGGCCCATCTTCAAGATCCTTTACGGCAGGTAATTGTGAAAAGTTGTATATGGAACTCAATTGCCTGTGGGCATTTCGGAGGCCTTTTAGAATTTTGTAGGAGATCTCCTGCAATCCTGGCAGTGGATTATAGGTAATCCCCCATCCCATCTTCAACTGGTCATCTTCTGGTCTAGTACTAGTAGTCCCACTATCAGACCTGAAATTTCAAGCACTTAAATAAAAACACATGAGCTATTATTAGGAACTCAACCGTGTATATTCATCCTGTCACTTTTGATGGCATTGGCGACCCCTTGTTGGCTTGTTTTAATGCTTAAAAAGAAAAACATAAGGTTCCAATAGGAAGACATGGCTACGGTGTTGACGCGGCCCTGGGACACGGGACAACACAGAAATTATCTGTCTGGGCCCTATCCCGGACTACCCATCAATTTCTATTGAAGCCCACCATGAATTGCCCTTACCACCTTTCCGATATATAATTCCTTTATATTTTGGAATCTTGTGTTTAGTTGAACTTGGTTCTCTCACATGAAATAATACGAGCTTCTCTTCCTATACCGGTGGTGATATTAGCACGAGTAATAGGACTGGCAACAGTTTTTTAATTTATTTTTGTTGTAAATGTATTAAATTCTTTTTAAAAAAATCTCTTGAAACAGATTTTTATGCTGTTTTTTAAACTAAGAAAACTAAGAGTTGTACCATAAATTTAAGAAATCAAAAGTGGTTCTTTAAAATTATTTTAATATAAGTTTTTTTTTTTTTCCTTTCTTTAGCATTTGTTTGAAATAACATTAAATAGTTTCTTTTTTCTCTCTTTTTTTTTAACATTAAATTTTTTAAAAAAACTTTATAAGTAATTTAAAGAATATTTAAATAGCATAGTAAAAATTATAAAAAAAAATTATTATGAAATTTCTTTAAATAAATAAATAAAAAGTAATTTGGTTATGTACTATTAAGAAAAATTGAAAAAAAGTTGCCAATGCTTTAAGGGATAGGAATCTTGTGGTGAAAGTTGGATTACTAGTAGATTTGGCAGCATTTTGAGAGACAAAAGGGGGTCCCCTCAATTGATGGAAACAAAAGCAAATAAAAAGTCGAGTTTACAATTTAAATACAATCCCCTCTAACTCTAATAATAGAAGGGAGATGACAACAAAATTTGAGACTATAAAATATTGTTTACAATTGCATTTTCCTTTTAATTGCTTTTATCACCAATCATTGTGTGCATTGCGCACTTTCACGATACTCTAAAGTCTCTCGTACTAATTAAGGAAAATTATACTGTCTGTACTTACCTCTCGTACTCAATGTTTTAATTTGATTGATGTATTCAATCCATATATTAAAGTGATTACTCAAAAAGATAAAAATACTCTTAAAAAATTTTTAAAAACAAAATGCTCTTGAAAATCCAAAAAAAAAAAGGCAATTGTTTTTTAAAATAAAATAAAATAACCCACAGCGTGTACATGGGTTTTTTTTTTTTTAGGAATATTTGTCTTTTTAGGAGCTAAATGGAGATATTGCAATTCCAATAATAAATTAATAAAGTATATTAAACCAATAAGAAAATAAAAATTTCATTAAACCGTGTGCAACCAGTAAACAACTATGACAATTTGGACCACAATAAATTTGTCCACACATGAATATGTTATCATAGACAAATGTTACACTCACTTTTAAATACTTACTCTCAAGTATACACTTGTTAATATAAAAATAAAAATTACTATTAGATTCAAACCCAATAATTTATAATCTAAAATCTATTAATAATTTTTATTGTCACGTCAAAAAAAAACATGCATTTACAAATAAACACTTGAAAATGCACCTACCGTTTTCCCCTTTTTCCCTTTTTCCCTTTTGAGTAAAAATAAATAAATAAATAAAAAAAGTGAAAAAATGCACCTACCATAGCGTATTCTCAACAGCAAGTTGGTGAGGGGCATTCGCAACAATTTGTCGCCCGAAGATGCACTCACACAGTCACACGCCTAGAAAGGCTAGAAATCAATCTAACCTTCCAACTGATTGATAAGGCCTGTCAATCTAGCATGGAGTACGTGATTTTGGGCTTCTCAGGAAAAGATGTAGGCCCAAAAAATATGGGCCATATTAAGCCATATCCCATTTTAGCTTGTGGTTGCAGCCCAACTTGCAGGCGACCAATATGAAAGCAAGGATATTTTGTTTGCCTTTCATTCTTTTTTGGTGGGCCAACTTATTTGTGTGAACTTTAAGGTCTACGATACACAAACCTTTATTATTATTATTATTATTAACATATACTTGAATGTTGAAATCTAGTTTATACTTGCCACGTCAATCACCTCAAATGTGAACGGTTATCTAGCAGTCTATATAATATTTATCACACTTATAAATTGACGTAATAATTTATATAGCATTTATCATGTTAATTATTAAAAGTGTGGACTGCTATGTGATAGTCTACATGGTACTCATTTTTATAAAATGTAAAATGTCATGTGAGTTTATAAAAAATTATAATAAAAATTGTAATACTCCAAACATTCTCCTTTATATTTTTCTAAGTCCTATTTCTTTGTGTATTATTTTGCTTTTTAAACTAGGGGTTGTCAAAACTAAATCTACATTTTTCTAAAAGTAGAAATGATCGCAATCTCAAAATTAAAAAAGAATAGAAAAGAGTAATGAGGTGTCAACACATCATTTATATGTGTGCTCCCAAATTATTAATTATGTCAATGTCATCCCTAAAGCTAACAAAAAGACAAAAATAATTATAGAGGATAGCCGAACCACCCTCAAATAGTTGAGGGTGGTTCGGCTACCCCCTAAATGGACTTGGGGGTGGTAGAACCACCCCCTCAATTTTTTATTTTGTATTTTTAAAAAATAAGGGAGTGGTTCGACTAATCCCAAGTGGCCAGGGGTTGGTTCAGCCACCCTTAGATATGGATGAAGGGGGTGGCCGAACCACCCTTTATTTGGCCAAAATGGGTGGACGAATCACTCTCTGTTGACTTGATTCACCTTTTAAAAGGAAAAAAAAATTAAGTTTTTAATTTTTTCTTTTTTTAAAAAAAATTATGAATGGTATTTTTTGTCATTGGGGGGTATATTGACATTGTTTTGGTAGTTTGGTAGGCACATTGACAATGTGGTGATAATTTGATGAGGGTATATGTATTTTTCCCATAAATTTATTTAATACTTTTAACACTTTTTTTAAAAAAATGATAAATTTAATAATTTAATTAATATTTTAATACTCTCCTTTATATATAACTAGACAACATACAAAAATATTTTAATTAAAAAGAAAATAAATGGTAGAGTGGTAGAGTTAAGGTTCAAACCATATCTCTATTATCAAAGGTGGTAGTTCATTGGTTTTAAGTAAATTTTCAAGTGGTTAGGCATGCGCTATGACCTGAGTTCAACTCTCACAATGAGAATTATTTAGCCTATTAGTATTCGCTACTTTTAATCCCATTGATGCTCTGATGGGACGGGTGTTAAGCTATGACTTAGTTGGTCTTGAAGGAGCGCCTGCGGTTCCCTCTGTCTATGAGTCCCTCCTAAGTGGCACCCCCCAAATTAAGTGCTATTATGGTCACTCCCAACTAGGATAGCTACAATTGGTCTCCCTCTCCAACCCTTTTTAATAAATAAATAAATCAGATCTTTGGTATTATGTTATTTCATTTATTATCCAAAAAAATTAAAAATTAAAAAATTAATATTTTAACATATATTTCCAATTTAAATATAGAGTTAAAACAACCGATCAAACAATAACAGTCTAGAACCTATCAGTTTATTTATACATAATTACATATAACATTAATTTGAAAAATACAATGCGTGTGGATCCCCTTATCTCCCTCTCTCTCTTAAAGAAAGCATGTTTTACCATATTATCTAATATAATAACTATAACAAGTTTGCAAATTTAAGTTTGACTCAAGTAATTGGATATGTGATATGTTTTGTTGTTTTTTTAGCATTGTCCGTGATGAAAAACAATGGGTTGGAGGTGTATTTTTAGAGAATATGATTTTTAATAGAATAATTTATTAAATTGATATGAAACCTTAGAATATGCGATTGTTACATGCATGCATCTAAGGAGTTTAATAAATTGATCGATAAAAATTCCTTCCACCTAACTTAGATAGATTAAATCATTATCTTTAGTAGTAGTTGGAAAAGAGAAGAAAGAAAAGAAAAAACTCGACAATCGTAAAAGATAATTTAGATTTTCTCTGATTGAAACCAACTGAAGAGAAGCCGGTCCTTTTATAATAGAAGAGCAAAATTGTTCTGCAATCCAAAAACTAGAAAAATAGCTTACATGCACGTAATTCATATAGCAAATTCGAAGGTTGGATCTGAACTGAAAAGGAGTTGAAACATGCATACACCTTTTTTATCATTTGACCATTCTTTTCAAGACACCGACCTTTTCCTTTATTTATCGATGACCCTTTATCTCATGCATCCGCAACAAATATTTTACTCTTGTTTTAATGACCTCTACTTTTTCTTTACTTCAATGATGATATTGATATCCAAGCAATAGCTTAAGAAATGAAGACATGTGACCAAGCTGGTGGTAAGGTGAGCTGACGACGTGGATTCCATAGGCTAAAGAGATCCCAGGGCCGCCTACACATAAAAGTAGATACAAAGACTTTTTCTGATTATAAAAATCCAATACTACTTTATTTTGGTTTCTATTACTTAATTAATGTGCGATCGTAACAGATCGAATTACAAGGTATAGGTTTTCGATTTCAAGATGCGTGATTTTAAAAATATTAATTTTAAATTGTGTAATTTAAAAATTTAATTTTTAACAATGCAGTTAAACATTTGATAAAATTATTATTTGGGTTTAAAATTGTGTGCCTCATAATTACCTGTAATTTAAAAATGTAATCTTTTTTTACGTTTTCAAACACTATCATTTTTTAAAACACACTCTCAAGAAATAAGATTTTTACGATTTTGTTTAAAAATATATTTTTAGTTTGTGAAATCGGATCAAATGGGCTTTAAGAATGAGAGCTTTTATTTATCAAATGGTTGGTCTTGTTAAAGTATTAACTAAATAATTAAATTTATCATTGCCTATTAATTTAAGCTTTTAAAATAAATTGTAATTTAAACATCTTAAATTCAAACTCTAACTTTATAATTTATCTTCAATTTTTATTAAATTTTCCATGTTAATAACGAATATTCGAATAACATGTAAAGGGATTGCCATTATAGCGTGGTGCTGTCATTCTCTCCCAAAAGCTATTAATGCCTTTGGTTGAGGAAAGTCGCAAAAGATGCTTTATAAAAAATAGGACTTTGGTGCGGGATACCTTATGTAACTTTTCATACCACTTATAGGAGCTGCATAGAAGAATACTACATGTATTTTTAAGTTTATATTCTTTATATAATAATAATAATTATTATTAAATTTTAGATAAAATTAAAAATGTACACTTAAAAATGCATGAAGCATTTCTCTTTTCATATCAATTGCTTTCCTCAAAAGCAATTAGTTACCAAAAAATCTTTCGTCATGGTTTATATTACCTTTAATGGGAATTATACTACTGCAATTAACTACCAAAATTCCACACCCCATAACGTAAAGTTTGTTGCATTTTTTTATAATTAACAAAGTAATGTTATACATTATATTTTTATCTAATTTTGTTGATGTGACACTGTCAATCATTTTTAATTTTTTTTAAAATAATGACTAATTAATAATGCCATATCAACAAAATAATTAAAAAAATAAAATTTTTAGCATTTCTGTAATCAATATTCTCTAACATATCTCATTGTAAATTAAATTCATAGGGTTCACATAGCTTTCTCACTAATAACTTCTTTTAAAACAAATTTTACTTAGGATATGCTATATTACGCTAATATATTACCGTTATTCTATAATGCTAACATATCAGTATCAATCCATCTTTGGATTAACCTTTGTTAAAAAAAAAAAAAAAATCAAAGGTCAATTGACATTAAAACGATAATATTATGAAATACATGTAAAATTTTGATGTAATATATTGTATTACTCTTTTATTTAAACTAGTGAGCATTTTTATTGTCTAACTTGGTCATTTCTAGTTAAGATCCTTTAAAGACGGATCGCATTGGAAAGAGTTTAAATGTGCAGAAATTTCTACTTCTACATACATTCATTTAAATCTTTAGTTTAGTTATGGTTATGGGACGATTACTACATAAGAGTGTAGAGCCCATTTTACCATTTGGCAAGGGGGAAAAGAAATCGAGTAGAAATCAGCAATATTTCATTCTAAAACTAGTTTATGACTAAAAGCTCTTTATTACCTCGGTACTTTGTTAAGGGTCTAATTATTAATCTTAAAGTCATAGGATTATAAAATACTTATTTGATTAAATTCTTTTAACTATTAGAGTCATAACATTCTACCACGATTTCAAATCTAACATCTACGGCTGTTGACTCTATCAATACCGACCTTACGGTAACCTTTTTTTTTTTTTTATATTTAATATTTTAATATTATACACAAACATAATATCAATACATTTTAATCTTACTAATAAGTTTTATCTTTCCTTGACGTAGTGTTTGCTAAGATACCAACTATTAATAGCCTAATAATTGCTTTTTTTTTTATTAAAAAAAAGAAAAGAAAAAAAAGCCTCCATGACTTTTTATAGACCACGTTATATATTTTTATTATAAACTAATGGACCATATAGAATCTAGACTGCAAGCCATACATCCTTAAGCACGGCAGATCTGAACTTGAAGTTGAAGCAAACCACAGACTTCAGACTTTGGGTGGTTAGACCTCGCTGTCTACCAAGCAAAAATTAAATAAGATCCCCCGGTCGTCATCAATTTCTTGCAATAAACCAAACATCGATTAGACTCAACAAACCAACACATGCATTATCGGTCACATTTGTGTTTAAGTGCGAATTAATTAAGAGGGGCCCCAAGATGTTTTACAATGTCTTCAATTTTGTCCTTAATCGACCGTGTCATGTTCCTCCTGGAGATTTCTTGTTGTCCGCAAAACTGCAGCCACCAGCTCCACACATTATTATATTTATACCAAAATATTAGCTTAAAATTCAACGGGAACTAATCCATCCCTTGTTTATTGTTGATTTTCTTTCTTGTCATGACTAGCTTGAGTGGAGGGCACAACCAAAAAAAAATTAAAAAAAATTGAAGGTTTACTTTATAAAAAAAATATTTTCTTAATTTTTCTTTTAAATTTTGGGGGAATAGTTCCACCCATGGTCATGACGTACCAAAGCCAACAACCTCCACAAATAAGATTGTTTGAAATTTGACAAATTTTCATGTTGTTATTTAAGAGTTAAGATTCGCTGATTGTACGAACTATTGAATAGGAGTAATATTAGATATTATTTTATTATATTATAATGTTTAATAATGTTGAAATGGTACTCTAAATTAATTATTAAATTTTTTTTATTAATAAGAATTAATTTAAGAGTTAATTAGGAATGTCACATTTGCATTGTTAGGGAAAATTATAGTATATAATAGTGCTATCACTTAATGATTATATTAAATCATTATTTTTTTAAAAAATTAAGCATTAATTAGTATTTTAACACTCTTCTTAATAAATATGATTTAACATGTAAAATATTTGAATGAAATGAACCGACAGATTATGAAGAATGGTTCAATTTATAATCTCTCTTATAATACTATGCTAGATTATTAATTGTTGCAAAATTTTAAGGTGATAAAAAAAAAAAAATTAATATTTTAACAATATTTCAACTTCTCTCACATTGAGACGACACCAAAAAATATATATATATTAATAAGTGGGATGCATCCATGTCAATGCTAAGAAAATTCATAAATTCATACCACTTGCATCGTGGCACACATGGGGCCAACAATGATTCATTATAAAATCTAATCATCCTACGTAGGTAATGGCTAAAACTGCGCCACGTGCACGGATACAATTCGCTCTCCCACAAAGATCTTATTTTTTTGTGTTGCGCTCCCTCATTCCTTGCACGTGAGGTCACAGTGGACCAAAAACAAGGCATGGAAAGCGCTGGGGCCCACGAGGCAGAATACTTGAATGGCTAGGATTTCTGGCGTGTCTCTATCCGACTGACCAGAGACCTACTTCGAGGAACCCGAGGAGATGATCAACGGTCACATTCCCCTCAACGGCTAATTTCATAGAACACGATCCAACGGTTGAAATCGCATCGGCGGTAGCCGCCCTACAGTATCCCAGGCCTTGGACTTAAGGGGGTAGCCGACCGCAACGGTTGTCGGTAAATTAGGAGGAACAGTGACATTTAAAATTTTTAAATCCATAAAAATCTAATACAAAAAGAAAATAAAGAAAAAGTCGTAATGATAATAAAGTAGCCGTTGGAGCTTCGTTTCTATAAAAAGGGGGTCTGTGTTGACACGAAGATTAATCAAAGTAGCTAATAGAAAGCAAATCTCAACCCTCTCATTTCCATTTCTGGGTTAAATAGTCTCTAACTTACACCTAACTTTATATGGTAGTTTGATTTTAATTTTGGTTTTTCCTTCTGTTTCTTATATCAAAGATCTGCTTTCGATCAAAGCTATACGGTTTAGATCTGTATAAGTTTCTTGTTTTGTTTCAACTTTCTCAATTAAGTAAACCTGGTATATATATATATATATATAGCGTTTATTGTTTGTTTGTTCTAACAAGTTTCAGGCAATTGATCGTGTTATTATAAGATCATCGCCTCTCTTTTCTTGTTTTTTCTTGTTGAAGATTTGAATCTGACTATGGAGGCAGTTCTGGTACCATATTCATCACTAGACCAATCAGTCTCTCCCAACAAGCAAATCAAAACCCCAAGGAAAGGCGCTCGCGCTTTCATTTCTAAGCCCTCCGAATATCTCTCTCCCACAAACATCCGTGGCGGTCCCTTCCTGCACCACCACCCTCCTCCTCCGCTCTCATCTTCCTATCCCCCCTCAGCCTTATTCTTCAGCCACCCATTTCAACAACCACAACATCAGCAACAACCGCCTCTTCTTCCTCTACCAACCCCCATAACCCACCAGTACTCTCTCCCTTCTCGGACCCGAAAACCCAACAACAAACGCAGAGACCAGTCCCTCACTCCGAAGAAATCAAAGCCCACAAAGAGAGAGGATCCGAAGCAAGATTTGGCATCGACAAGGCGAGCAGTTGTTTCCGAGTGTTTGATCGTCGCTTCGACTAAGCCGTTAGGACCTGACCCGAAGGATCTACCCAAGGATGTTTCTCGGGTATTCTCATCAACGGCGGCGGGGGACAAGAGTTTTGGAAAGGTCACTATAGAAGAGTTGGAGATGTTTTCGGGTACAGTGTTTAGTCTGGCTCCGCCTCCGAGTAGCTTGCCGCTGCCCAAGTTTTCTCTCAGGCCAAAGCTTTGTTGCAACGCTGAGGCTGCCGGAATCGATGCCGGAGCCACGGATAATCTCCGGCGAATGTTACGTCTCCGGTGAAGTTCTTGTCATTTTGGTAGGACTGTGTGGTTGGTGACGATGGATTGTCGTTTGGTCTTTTGTGTAAATAAAAGCTTCAGCCTGAGTAGCTTTTGCTGATTGTGCTGTAATCTTTTCTTTTTTACTTTTTTTTTTTTTGTTTTCTGGGATGAATTTGTGATCACCACCTGTGTTTTTTGAATTGGGGTGCACAAAGATACGACGAAGATCGGGGCCTTGGGACAAGGAGAAAGGAGATTACCTGGTCTATTTTGTTTTCCTTTTGTTTTTTTAGTTGAATAATATTATGTACTTTTCCTTTTTGCATGAAATAAAGTATGTATTTTCTCATGGTGGTTTGTTGAAATGCATCATCATGCATGATTGCATGTCATTCTAGAGTTTTCCGCCGGCCCTAACAGAAAAACATATACGAAAGAAAGGTTCTACTTAATTAGAGATCTGGGATTTCATTCAACGAGAATATGACTTCATCTCTCCAAGACTCCATAACCAAATCATCTTAAAGTTTGGTACTCCCTTGGTACCATCAAATTAATTTTGCTCAGCCATAAAAAGGGATTCATTTTCTTTAGTGGCTGCTACTGGGCAGGGATGGCTCAATAAAAATGGAGGGCCTTTAAAGGCAAAAAGTTAAAAATAGGGCCTATTTAATTTGAAACATTTAAAATATAGTATATGTTTATATTAAACATTAAAAATTAATTTAAAATCATTATTCTTTCTAGCTTTTTTAGGCGTAAAATTACTAATCAAATTTATAAATTCAAGTTTCGTTAATATATTATTCTCAATAGATAAACGATTTTAAGATTTAATTAATTGTGTACTAAAATCAACGAAATACGATCGAAACTTATAACAATGACCGACTAAAATCAATAGCGTCTTATAGTTAATATAAAAAATATATAAAGTACCAAAGAAATAAAGAATGATAAGACCAAAAAGTAATAATAATAATAATAAAAATTAAACATGTTACATAACCTTTTTTTTAAAAAAAAAAAGAAAAAAGAAAAGAATTTTGTAAACCCCATGTCAAATGACCTCCTCTCATTTTATCTTTCTTGAGGCCTTTTTACCTTACTTATTTTAACGAATTTAATATAAAAGTTTTTTGTTTTTTGTTTTTTTGTTTAAGTCTTTTATAAATTAGGAGTCTTAAGCGGAAGCCTAATCGACCAAACCAGGAGCTGGCCCTCTAAATCAGATGCATCCCATCATGCCACCCTGTGAACCTAATATTGGTGAGGCTTTAGCAGCCCACCTAACTGTCAAGCACAACTGCCATAACATCATGTTAGAAGAAGACTTCCTCTTTGTTGTCCTTACTCCGAAAGGTGCTGGTCAGCATTCAAGATTGATAAGAGTGTCAACATTCGCGCTCATAACACTGCACTTTGAGCCGCTACCACCAAAACTTATGGTTCCAAACAGCATGTTTTCCTCTCTTGATTTCGCCTGAGACAGTGGGAAAGATCCTCTATGGATCTTTGGACTTCTATTTTGTTCTGGTCTCTGTTGTATTTTCATTTCCCTGTATTGTGTTTTTAAGTTTTTTTTTTTAATTGAATGGTATTGTGTTTTTAAGTTGTTTCCCTATATTGGTTTGCTTGTCTTTTCTTGTTGTCCTCGTACTATCTCAACTGTTAAAAAAAAAAGAGTTGATATCTGGTTCAGTAAGTACTGTTGATCGCTAAAGCCTCACCTCCCCCCCCCTTTCTCCTCAAAATATTATCACCTTTTAAATTGTGAAACCTCTACACGAAACTAGTTCAATTCAAGCTAATCAAACGGAATTGAAAGAACCATCCACAAACTAATCAAACGGAATAGGAAGAACCATGACCAATTAACATATTTTCAAAAGCAGTAACAATTAACAAATCATAGAGTAATCAGAGAGAAAGGGCTCTTTCACATTTCTAGCAATCCGGACAGCAAATTACCGGAAATCCGAATCTCAACCTTGGCACTTAAATGAAGGGCATTTCTCATTGATGGATGAGGAGAGGTAAACCACATTCATGCATGTCCTGAAATCTCATATTTGGTACAAACTTAATTCTCTGAATACTTATGGCCGCATTTGGTGCAACGATAAAATGTAGTCTGCCCTTCATCCGCTGATCTCATCTATAACGACAAAAAAAGATAAGAAAAGGTGCAAGTTCTTAAGATTAAGGCGTCTTGCATTGAGTGCTCAGAGAAAAGAAAAAAAAAAGGCATCTAACATTGAGTGGTAGAATACCTGCATAGTCCAAAACTCAGCCTCATCATTATAGCATTTTTCACACTTCTTTTGCACCTGTCAAGACAAAATTACTATTGGAACAGATTCCTCGGGAAACACCATGGCTGAAAATCAAAACTATAATGCAGTTACCTTTGATAATTGTACTTCGTGGTCACGAATATGCGAGATGCCCAGCTCCATTCTGATATCCTGCAACACAAGGATACGTAAGGAAATAAACTTGGCGCCATGACAACTTAATTGAACAAAGATAAGATCAAAACTTCGGTGTATGAAGCAACTGATTCCATTGCAGAAGCTGCAACAAGGGCCTGAATTCCTTGTCAACATTTTGATATCTACGATATATGATTTATGTTTAGCATAGAAACTTAATGTGTCAGGAGCCAACAACAAGGAGACTTGACAGGGACTGAACATCCTCATGCATCATCATCTATGTATCTCCATGTATAACAATGCTTCATTTTTCTCAGTAATACAATTAAAAAAGCGTATCTTCAACATCTGTTACACAGGCACAATATATGTTTGGGTACATTATCACACAATTATTAGTTCCTACTACATAATCAAGCTCAGCCATTATGAAAGGCATAATAACTTAACAAAACAAATGCAACAGGAGATAAGTTTAAGGCATACCTCAGCTGTGATTACATAAGATATTTCTCTGTTACAAATCTCTGAAGGCAATGGAAACTAATCAGGAATGCACAAAATCAAATAAAAATAATACAGAAATTTAAGAAATATTTTCTGGGCCTATAGTATTGTAAAAGCACTGCCCTCAAGCAGGAGAGACACTAACATGTGTCTCCTAAGGGGATTCCAAAGCTACTAGATCACATAGTATGACACCAAAATGGGGACAGGAATCCCACAATGGAAATACAGAGAGAAGTTCCCATGTAATTTTTTAGGTATTATACAGTTCAGCATGAAATTTTAAGTAATACATGTAACAATCCAAATAAGCACACAAGCAAACAGGACAGCTATACCTTTCATACTGCGCTTAAACTTGCACAGAGGACATTTAGCATACTTAGTTGATTTCATAGATAGCAATGTTCCGCAGAGATCGCAGAACAAGAAATCACGTTCATGAGAATATGCCATGAGATTTCCCTTCAATGCGCCGTGTATTGAGGTTGTTCTATACAAATAATAAGAGAAACTGTGTGATTTAATTTGTATTGACAATGAGAGAATTTAAACAAATATACCTTTAGACATGATGCAACTCCAACGATGGTTAAACATGAAAAGTTTTTTCTTCCACATATTTGAAACTAAATGTCCACAAACAAACATAATTTACTGGCCACTCAGAAAACAGGTAAAATATACACAACATTGATTTCCAGTATTAGTTAAGCAAATCATAAGAGATTAGCTCAGTTTAAGTGGCTAGCTAAACGTATCATAACTTGCCTAATTTTCCAGTCGTATCAAGCTAAGATTAATACCAGGCTAAAACTGAAAAGGATACTCTTGGAGTTGTCTTTTAGTGTGCATTGACGATTAATCCTATTTGGTTAAAGAGTATTTTCCATTTGTTAGAAATTCATCTCACACACAAAGATATATCATGTCACATTGTTGGACACAACATTTGAACTATGTAATGTTTCTTAAGATTTGATACCATCATACCAGCTATGACAATGGCAAAAATACTGCTTGGCAACGAATCAACAAGGTAATTTGGCAGCGCATTTAGCCTTTTTTTGCTTGGTGAACTTCTTTTTTAATTAAATAAAAAGGTTACCCTTCACCATTGTTTTACAAGACCCAAACTTCCATATGATAAGCCCATTTATCCCCTTCTTTTAGGTCCATGTTTCCTATACATCACATAATTTGTTATTTTATGCATATTTTCCTCTATGCAATTTTAAATCTTCGAAGATGTTATGACCATTATGGAGATATACAACTACTACTCAAATGAATTTTGTAGAAAAGCATTCCAGTCTGCTGTAAAAACTCTTTCATGCAATTTATCAAAAACTTCATGTGGCACTACTCTCGTTTTAGTCTTATGAGATTCAAAGTAACTGAACCTCAAATAGCCAAATACCAAAAAAAAAAATGTAAAAATATACTTTCAAAAGACCAAACAAGAATACAGAACAGAGATATCAAAAATCATATCCAATTGTGCTAGTCAAACAGGAAGAGACATAAAAAATTCATTTACAGATCCGAATCAACAACGAAAAATCGAATGAGACTAAGAGAAAAAAAAAAAAGGAAAGGTTAATGGAAGCTTACTGAAAGTCGAAGACGCGTGGGTCCAACACAACGAAGACAGAGACGGATTTGGATCGGGTGAACGGCGATAAGGGCCGGCGCTACCTCGATATCTTTGTTGGTCTCTCCGGAGTGTCCTCCATTCCTGCCAGGGTTTTGTGTTTGGCGCTGCGCTTTTTTCTTTTTTCAAGTTTTCAGGGTTTGTGGTTCGGACTAATTTTTAAAAGAAAACCAAACTTAAAACGGGTTTTGGACGTTTGGGCTTTTAGAGGCCCATCTAATATGATCCTGGGTCGTGGGCTACGATTAATACATAGGTGGAGTCATATATTGTGTATTAAGTATACAGATGTAATAAAATAAAATTTTGATTATAAAATAATTCATTTATAGTTCACTTGAAATTTTGAAATTTTTTTGTCCTTTAAAATACATATTTTTTTTTAACATAACTTCTTTTAACTTTATTAGTGATATTAAAAGATTATGTGTTTCACACATATTAAAATACGCATAATAATATTATTTTAGATTGAGTAATACAAACATTTCGACTCAATTTAAAAGAAAATTTTGTCATTATTATTGTTATTAATTCTTAGGGGGAAAAAAAAAAAACTCTAAGGTTATGTTTGGTATGCGGAATGACTATTCCTTGGAATAGTCCTTATTAAGAAAATAATAAGTGTAGTGAATTAGTATTGTAATAGCTATTCTTATAGTTATGATGGAATGATTATTCCTTTAATTGAATGAATAATCATTCCTCTTAAATTTAAGAGGAATGCATATTCCTTCAATTGAAGGAATAACCATTCCCTTATAGCCATCGAAATGGCTATTCTAAGACTAATGCACTACACTCATTCTATTCTTAATAAAGGCTATTCCTTGGAATAGCCATTCCGCGTACCAAACATGTCCTAAACTCCATGATCACCCACCCACAATACTTAAAAACTCTAAGTGTGTTTGACAAAAGGTTAGGTTGACAAAAGTATAAAAAATTTTGTAAATTTTTTTTTATAGAAAAGTGAAATTTTTTTGTTTTTTATTTAAATAGTAATAAAAAGTGTTTGATGTTATATAAAAAGTTAAAAAAAAATTGATGAAATATAAAAAAAATTGAAATATTTTAATGTGATTTTTTTTTAAAATTTTAAAAAACTAAAACTAAACCTTTTGTCAAAGGGTGCCTTCCTGTCCTGACGAGCGTCATTGAATATCAAATCTATTATTATTATTATTATTGACCAACCAAGGGAGTGGAAGAGGGGGAAGGGGATCAAATCTATTAATCTAATCACATGGCGTGGTGGTCCTCAAACAAGATAAAGAGAAATGAGGCAAATGCGGGCCAAGTAATAAATGTTTTTTCTAATAATGGAGCTAGAATTTTTGGACCGGCTTGCTTGACTATTAACGTAACGAGGATCCTAACAGGTAGAACTACAAATGCGGCACAATTAAGGCAATAACCTCAATTGCCGTGCTATTCTATTGGCGTGCGCAAAGGAGTGCGGCTAATGTCGTACCATACTATTAACTTTTTATTTTAAATTTGTGTGACAATTTATGTTATATTTGTTCCGAAAGTCATTAAAATGTAAGATTATCACATGTATGGCAGAACTAAAATTTTAGGTTTGATAAGGTCAAAACTAAAATTAAAATTAAAAAAAAAAACATTTTTGAGAGGTAAAAATTTAATTTTGAAGGGTTTGTAAAGGTATTTTAAAAAAGAGGAAAATACAATTTACTTTCCAAAGTTTTGGTGTTTTTTAATATTGCTTCAAATGTTTAAAAATTTACAATGTACTTAATCGAAGTTTAAAAAAATTGTAATACGACCAATCCATTAATCCCTTTTGTTTAACTTGATGAAAATTGTCATTTTTATTGTTTACTTCTCCAAATTACTATCAACTAAATTCTTTATTTTCAAAATTATAATTTATTTATTTTTTAAAATGAGGTGGCCATAGCCACCCCCATGGCCATAGACAATTTAGAGGTGGCTTGGTCACCCCTATTTGGATCCTTGTAGGTGGCTGAACTACTCTCATGAGCTATTGTGGTGGCTCGTCACTCCCATTGCGGCAACTCTCAAATTACCCATGGGATTCTACGCCCACCCCTTTTTTTTTTCTTGAAAAAAAAATGATATTTTCAAAATAAAAGAGTTTAATTGAGGATAATTTTGAAAAGTAAACAATAAAAATAGCAATTTTTGTCAAGTTAGACGGAACAGAACAACGGATTAATCGAATTGTAATTTTTTTAAACTTTGATGAAGTATATTGCAAATTTTTTACACATTAGATGCAGACATTGAAAAACAGCCCAAATTTTGTGGAGATAAAGTATACTTTTTCCTTTAAAAAATTTTGTGGGGAAACGCGTTGAGGTTACCCTAAGCCTTAAAGTATTTCCACATGACAATTTTCATGACACTTATTACGTTTACAAATTGATACGGTAGTTCACATGGCAAGAGTAGGGATACTAAAACTTTTACTACAAAATCATTTACAAATTAATATGGCAATCCATAATTCTTTTAATTATTTTACTAATTTGGTTTAGATGCTCTTTAAAAAAAAAAAAAAACTATAGAATTTTTTTAATGGTTCAAATTTAATTTTACTATCTCTTTTTTTTTGTTTTATAAAAAAATTTAAAATTAAATTTAGACCGTTAAAAAAACTATAGCACATATTATTTTGAGAACGAAAAAGTTATAATAACCCATAAACCACTAAAATATAAGAATTATAATAAAAGCAGTAGTATCAATCCATTTTTAGAATGAAAAAAAAAAAAAAAAAAACAGTTAAGGGGCCGAGTTGTTCGTTGGTTGGCCAACTAGCTTTACCTTTAACATTTATTGGCGCGAATGGACTGCTCACTCATTCACTCTCCACGAGCTCTCCATGAAAAAAAGAGATCTTTCATGCTCTATTTCCAGTTATTGTCTTCCTCTCTGTCGACTCTGCAACTTTTAGTCTACATTTTGCCATGGAAGAAGTGGAACTTGCCTCCAATTGGCTTTCGGACCAAAACTCAGCTCCTAATATGGAAAAGCCATCCAATTCAAACAAAAAGAAGAGCGTTTCATTCCTTGGCCTCTTTGCTGCTGCTGATAGAATTGACTACGTGTTGATGTTTTTTGGAAGTGTCGGGGCCTGCATCCACGGGGCTGCACTTCCTATCTTCTTTATATTGTTCGGTCGCATGATTGATTCTTTGGGACATCTATCCAAGGATCCTCACAAATTGTCTTCGCGGGTTTCCGAGGTACAATGCAGCTTTGGATCCTCATTTTCAACTTTTGCTATTCCTTTCTAATTCTTTTGTGAATTTCCTAGACTTTAATGCTTCAGTGTATATGAATAATGTTAGAATATTGATTGTTTTTTTGAATAAACGTCGTGAGTTTGAAACTTAATTCTATTGTTCACATTTAATTTTAATTAAATATTCTACGTGTTGGGTCTAAATTTTTTTTTTACTTATTAAGGAAGAGTTTTAGCTTAAACGTAAGAAGATGCGTCAGAATGTTTGGTATAAGAATTTTCATATTGCTTAGTTTGGCTATTAACAAGCATTTCTGTTAAGTTGAAAATTGTGCTCTGGTATAATCATCAATATTCCTCTTGAAAAGCCACACTTGTATCTAAACATACGTCTTTTTGCAGTATTCTCTGTACTTAATTTATCTTGGACTCATTGTTTTGGCATCAGCGTGGATAGGTATGTTTGATGATTTTAAGCCTAACCTGGCAGGCATTTTTTTCTTCTTATTTTTTTTCCTGTCAACTGCTTAGGTTTCTTCAGCTAGTTGGGTACTATCAGCATCCTTGTTTACATGATGTTTTCAGGAGTCGCACTCTGGATGCAAACTGGAGAAAGGCAGACTGCTCGTTTGAGACTGAAGTATCTTCAGTCAGTTTTAAAGAAGGATATCAATTTTTTTGACATTGAAGCCAGAGATACAAATATTATTTACCACATTTCCAGTGATGCTATATTAGTGCAAGATGCAATAGGTGACAAGGTATATCACCAAACAAATTAATGGTGCTTAATTGATGTTATATTGAAAAATATTTCACTAGGGTCCTAAAATGAATACTATTAATTATCTTGTGTATCTTAATGCAGACAGGCCATGTTTTGCGTTACCTTTCTCAGTTCATTGTTGGATTTGCCATTGGATTTACATCGGTATGGCAGCTTTCACTTCTCACCTTGGCTGTTGTTCCATTCATAGCTTTCGCAGGGGGAGCTTATACTATTACCATGTCTACCTTATCAGAAAAAGGTGAGGCTGCTTATGCTGAAGCTGGAAAGGTTGCAGAAGAGGTAAATACTAATTTGCTGTAAACACTTTTAGCTGATTCTCTTGTATTCTGGCTTTAACATACTTTTCTCTTTTCCTCTCCTCTTTTGCATGAATCAGGTTATTTCGCAGGTTCGTACAGTGTACTCGTTTGTAGGAGAGGACAAAGCAATTGAAGCATACTCCAATTCACTTAATAAAGCCCTTAAACTGGGGAAGAAGAGCGGGTTAGCAAAAGGAGTTGGTGTAGGATTCACATATGGGCTTTTATTCTGTGCGTGGGCATTGCTTCTTTGGTATGCCAGCATACTTGTCATGCATCGGGACACAAATGGGGGGAAGGCTTTCACAACAATTATCAATGTCATTTTCAGTGGATTGTAAGTCCCACTTCGAAAGATGTATGGATTAATTATATTTGTCTTGATTAAAAACAGACTTATTTTCTTTGTAGTGCTCTAGGGCAAGCTGCTCCAAACCTAGCTGCCATTGCTAAAGGCCGCGCAGCTGCTGCTAATATCATAAGCATGATTGAAACAGATTCCAAATCTTCTAAAACATCAGATGCTGGAGTAGTGTTGCCAGAAATATCTGGTCAAATTGACTTTTGTGAGGTCTGTTTCGCTTATCCTTCACGACCCAATTTGGTTTTCAACGAATTGAGCTTTTCGATTAGCGCCGGGAAGACCTTTGCAGTAGTTGGTCCAAGTGGCTCAGGAAAGAGCACTATTATTTCCATGGTTCAACGTTTCTATGAACCCACTTCAGGTTTGTAATACCACCCTAGCAGATTTAAACTATTTCTTTATAGTGTACAAATTATGATTTGAGGCATATCAATTAGCTGAATTTTGAATGAAAATTACTTAACTTTAAAAGCTGATGTGGCTTATGCCTGAAAATTTGCAAGGTAAAATACTGTTGGATGGACATGATCTTAAGAGCCTCGAGTTAAAATGGTTGAGGGAACAGATGGGATTAGTTAGCCAAGAACCAGCATTATTCGCCACAACCATAGCTAGCAATATTCTGTTTGGTAAACAGCATGCAGAGATGGATCAGATCATACAAGCTGCCGAAGCTGCAAATGCACATTCTTTCATTCAAGAATTACCTGATGGTTACAATACTCACGTATGTCCTATTGACAACCCATGTTAAGCTAATTACCCATGTTAAGTTTGATGTTTGACAGTTGTTGAATTCAGGTTGGAGAGGCTGGAACTCAGCTTTCAGGGGGGCAAAAACAGAGAATTGCTATTGCAAGAGCAGTACTGAGAAACCCAAAGATATTACTTCTAGATGAGGCCACCAGTGCTCTTGATGCAAAATCAGAACTCATAGTTCAGCAGGCACTAGAAAAAATCAAGTCAAATCGGACTACAATCATTGTTGCACATCGGCTATCCACCATACGAGATGTTGATACAATCATAGTGTTGAAGAATGGTCAGGTTGTTGAAAGTGGGACACACTTGGAATTGATATCCAAGAATGGTGACTATGCAACTCTAGTGAGCTTGCAAGTATCAGAACACGTAAAAGATCCTACCACAATATCTCGCTCTGAAAGTTCAAGGAATTCCAGCTTTGGAGAACTCCCCCATAGTCAGAATCATCAGCAGGAATTGCAGCCAAGTGATCAAAACTTGTCCCCAACAAAACCCAATGCATCGATTTGGGAACTACTAAAACTAAATGCGCCTGAGTGGCCCTATGCAGTACTTGGCTCAGTGGGTGCAGTTCTGGCTGGCATGGAAGCTCCTCTATTTGCCTTTGGAATCACTCATATCTTGACTGCATTTTATTCTCCTGATGCTTCTCAAATGAAACATGAAGTTCAACGGATGGCTCTTGTTTTTGTGGGAGCGGCAGTTGTTACAATTCCTATATATCTGTTGCAACACTACTTCTATACATTGATGGGAGAGCGTCTCACCACTCGTGTTCGCTTGTTAATGTTCTCAGGTTCTCGTCTATTCCAGACATCTACAATTATCCAATATTATGAATATTCATGACTCTGAGAACTCTTTGACTTGGTTCAACTGCAGCTATTCTTTCCAACGAGGTTGGCTGGTTTGATCTGGACGAGAATAATACGGGCACATTGACATCAATTTTAGCAGCAGATGCAACTTTGGTAAGAAGTTCTCTTGCTGACCGTCTATCAACAATTGTGCAGAATGTAGCACTCACTGTGACTGCATTCGTAATTGCCTTCATGTTAAGCTGGCGCTTAGCATCTGTTGTCGTTGCCTCCCTCCCCCTACTTATTGGAGCTTCTATTACTGAGGTAAGTTTTGGAAACCACTATATTGCTATCAATGAAATTCACTATTTTCTATCGGCTTAAGTTTATGGTATAAGTGATCTTCTTTTTCTACAGCAACTATTCCTCAAGGGATTTGGAGGAGACTACAGCCGTGCCTATTCTAGAGCAACTGCTGTGGCACGGGAAGCGATTGCCAATATACGTACTGTTGCTGCATTTGGTGCTGAAGACAGGATCTCAATGCAGTTTGCTTCTGAACTAAACCAACCAAAGAAGCAAGCATTTGTACGAGGCCATATATCGGGTTTTGGCTATGCTATATCGCAGTTCTTTGCATACTGTTCCTATGCACTTGGCCTTTGGTATGCATCAATTCTAATAAAGCATAAAGATTCAAATTTTGGAGACATCATGAAATCTTTCATGGTTCTGATTATCACTGCATTGGCAATAGCAGAAACACTTGCTCTTACACCTGACATTGTGAAAGGGTCACAAGCACTTGGGTCGGTTTTCAGTATTCTACAAAGGAAAATAGTTATGGACCCCAACAACCCCACCTCAAAGATGGTGACTCATGTCGAAGGGAATATAGAATTCAGGAACGTGTGTTTCAAGTACCCAGCAAGGCCTGATATCACCATTTTTGAGGATTTGAACTTGAAAGTCTTATCAGGAAAGAGTCTTGCTGTAGTTGGCCCAAGTGGATCAGGGAAGAGTACTGTGATTGCACTATTAATGAGATTTTACGACCCCACTTTTGGGGAAGTTTTAATTGATGGATATGATATTAAACGCTTAAACTTGAGATCATTAAGGCTAAAAATAGGTTTGGTTCAGCAAGAGCCAGCATTGTTTTCTACTACAATTTATGACAACATCAAGTATGGGAAAAAGGAGGCATCAGAAATTGAGGTAATGAAGGCAGCAAAAGCAGCAAGGGCCCATGAATTCATTAGTAGAATGCCTGAAGGTTACAGAACTCAAGTTGGTGAGAAGGGGGTGCAGTTATCAGGGGGCCAAAAACAGAGGGTGGCAATTGCTAGGGCAATGTTGAAAGACCCATCCATTCTTCTTTTGGATGAAGCAACAAGTGCATTAGACACAATATCTGAGAAGCTGGTTCAAGAGGCTCTGACCAAGCTCATGGAAGGGCGAACAACAATTCTGGTAGCACACAGGTTGTCAACTATCCGTGATGCAGACAGTATTGCTGTGCTGCAAAATGGGAGGGTGATTGAGAGCGGCAGCCATGAGCAACTCAGTAGAAAAACAGGTAGTATCTATAGACAACTAGTCAGCCTACAACAGGAAAATAATGTATAAGTGCTTGATTGATTCATCTCCCATATCACAAACTGTGCATAAAATCTTAAAGCATGGAGTATATTAATGAGACACTATGTATTTTCCCTACAGAAAATGTGTACATGAATATGCTGTTTTTTTTTTGGGATTTTCTGAGAAACAGTTGGTGATAGAATTATGATATGTTTTGGAGCTATGTGAATGGTATGCTAGAGTTTTTGCAATTAGTTTAGAAGATAAGATGCACAAAACTTTGGACAAATAGGTTTGTAAGGTTCTTATATGATTTTAGTTCTCATTAAGGCACCTGGCCACTGCCAAGCATAAACTATTTTTATACTAGAGATTTACTTTATCAACGATATATACATGGATACACCATTAAATCTGTAAAATCTAATATTAACCAAGAAATAGCTTATCTTTATGACTCAATTTCACTTGAAAGGGAGAAAATCTCATTCCCACCCATACTGCTCTTCCCATTTGAATTATGACCATACCGTTTTCAAGGACCTAGCTGGCCTTCATTGTTCCCTTAAAAATTGGGTCTTTAAATGGTATATCTAGTTCAAGTTTGGGCCCATTCAGATTTAACAGGCTAACTGAGCCTATGAATGACCTCACCGCCCAAAAGTAGAAGAGAATCAGTATCCAGTCCCTTACAATTCTTTAATGATATATAAATCATATCCTACCATATATCTAACACAAACATGTAATTTTACTCATTTTATATAGTTATAAATTATATATATGTGATTGACTCAATCATTAATCTACCAACCCATGGGGTAGGCAACCCTCTTTCTATGGGCTACGGGCAACCCAATTGTAAGGATATTTAATTCTATGAAATAACCTCCAAACTTTTTTTCTAGTTTTTTTTTTTTTTAAAAAAAGGAAGGTAACTACAATGAATTACCTTGTAAAACGGCAGGCCACATTAATGCCCAAAATATAAACAAGAATAATGTCAAGAAAATATCTCTTTTTTTTAAAAAAAAATAAAAAAAAATTGTTTTCATAATTTCTATAGTACTGACCCTAATGAAAATGTTTGTGAAAGAATACAAAAAAAAAAAAGGAATGGATCGTGGTCCCTGATGAAAGTTTTGATGGTGAAATAAGAATAATAGGTAAGGTCCAGACTAAAAGTTTTGATGACAGTTGTTTGTAACGACGTGGCCGTGGAATTCTGGAATCTTCACTAAAAATAGATAAAGACGTTGGAAGAACGTTCTTCTTGCCTTGAGGGTCCGGATTTTGAAACATCGTTGGCGGTTTGGTAAGAGAAGGCCCATAGGCTCTCACATAGCACATGGAACTGCTACCCGCTACTCAACCTCTTCCCATGTGCATCCTCTATTTCTGGGCTGTGCATAATTCCGTAATTCCCGGAATTTCAGTACAAACTGAAAATATTTAAAGATTAGCGTTTGTGCATTTATTCTATGTTTTTGTCGGTGTTGTTTTAGTACATTTTTTGAAAAAAGTAAGTGGGTTTCAGTTTTTATTTAAAAAATAAAAAAGCTAATTCATGTATATTAAAAGGACACTAAAATGAATATGGAGTAGATGCACAAGTATTACTATGTTAAACTACAATAAAAGTTTTTTTTTTTTTTGTATTTTCAAATTTTCATGAGATTTCATTTTGAAAAATATTTGAGTACTACAACTTTTACCATAACTCATTTACAAATTCATGTGTCAATATCTGAATAATGAAAAAATTATCCAACAAAATTTAACAAATAAATTTAATTATTTAATGGCGAGTTTGGTAAGTGTGATATGGATTCTCGTATTAATTTGTAAAGATCCAGTGTTTAATATAACCGTTGAAAGCTTTTGTTTCCTCACAAATTAGGTTGCCCTGTTTTTTTTTCGTTGAAAGCTTGTTTTTATTGTTATTTGCATGAGAAATAAGACTTAGAGTCTATTTGGGATTGCGTTGAAAAATAGAACTTTTAAAATTAAAATTAACTTTTTGACAAAAATTTCATTTTAAAACTTTTTTCAAAAGTGCGTTTAGACCATTTTTAGAGTAAAACGTCAAATAAGTACTTTTAAAATTTTTTATCAAATAAACTAACTTTTTATTTGGCATAACATTTTAGATACTAAAAATATTTTTTAAACTCTCTTACGCGAATCCAAATATGCCCTTATATGTGTATAGGAAACATACAAATTGGCACGTCTATTTTGATTCCATAGATTTATACAACAGAATAAAGAATTTCAGAACAATGATGCTGGCCACGTTGGCCGGAGTCGCGTGCTACAAATGTTCCTCTCTTTTCTTTTCATTTTTTCTAATTCTAAAGGATTATTTCTTAGTATTTTTGCCCTTATCTTCTTGGGTAAAGAATAGGAAATAACTTATTTTAAACCATATTGACATAAGAATAAGAGAATGTCTCTCCCAAAAATCTAAAAAACGTTTGTGGAATCTTATTTCCATATATTCTCTTATAATCTTAATTCTTATTCCATACAAAAAAATAAAAATGTTTTTTTTTTTTTATTGCTAAGATATTTATATTTAAACAAGTTGTAGATTGTCATAAATCAATCATATATCTCAAATTTGTAATGCTAACTCTTTCCATTGATGGGTCAGAATGTTCTAGATTTGAACATGATATATAGAACCCCAATAGACTTTTATCAAGTGGATCAATGAACATGTTTTCAGCAGTGAAAAAAAATAACATGATATGAAACCAAAAGAGTAACCCGTAGTGTTATAATTATGCATGTTAACCATATGTAATGCATATATGGGAGAGTTTTTCTCATTATTGTTTCGAATGAGAGATCAATTGAGAATGCTTCCAAACACAAGATAAAAAGTGACCCATTATTTGTTTATTTGATTATAGTGGAATGTGTTTTTTTTTTAAAAAAAAAAAAAAATTCAGTAACGCAATCTTTTCATTAATGTAAAAAATCTAGAATACTATGTTCAGTTAATTACAATGTCAAAAAACAATGAGAGACTTTTTCTATATAAACTAGCTCGTTCATAAGAGAAAACACTTCTTTGACTAACCTATATGCTACTCTATTTGCCTTCCTTCTAACATAATTCACATTCCAAAACTACAAACTATTTAATATAACTCCAACATCTTCATTCAACTAGTCATATCTGTACCAATTCTTCTCTTTCTTTTAATATAAATCTGGCATCTTCAGAATGTGCTTTTAAATAAGAGTTTGGATTGTATCCCGTAAAAAAATTAAAAAATAAAAATTACTGAATAACTCATAAGAAAAATAAATGGTAAAGACTACAATATTGAAGAGAACGCCAATTGCCTTTTCACTTAATCTATATCACTTAAGTTTGTGGAGGAGATTTCAGTAATTTTTCACGGGAGACAAGTCAAACTCTTTAAATAAAGAAAGCAAAATGAGTATATGGAACTTAAATGTCTTAACCGCTCATCTTTTAGCACATAAACCTCAACTTACAAGGATCATTTATAACCATAAATAGTGTTTTAACTTTCTATCAAATGTAACATCACATGCAGCGTGATGATACCATAAATAAACCTAGAGTTTAGGGCTTAAAAAGTCTTGGGCCCAATTAACCTAAATGCTTACTTATTAAAAAGGTTAAAAAGCTTAAGAACCTTTTGCCTACATGTCATATTGCACAAACCACAAGCCCATCGGTGGCAATTAAACAAATAATCTAATATAAAAAAAGGGTCATTATCTCAAAATAAGATAAGAGTTTTTTCATTCAAAATTTTCCCTTTTCAATTTTTTTTCAATAAATTTATTGACTTAAACATTAAAAGTTCTCCTTTAGTCACCGACCAACAACATTCCGATAGTTTTTTTCCTTTTTTTACAAGTGATCTGACCATCCAAAAATCTACTATGGCACAACCCAACTTGCTTATTGTTGGAGTGCATGGGGTTTATTGGGTGTTTGGGGTGTGATTGATAAATTGAAGGATAGATAATTTGACTATGAAGCCTACAAGCTTTCACTGTTAAATTAAAAAACAAATAACGAAATTCTCATTGCACCCACCAAAACTTTTGTCGAAAGCAACTGCCTAATGACCCCCTGAAGAGTATATAGTAAAATTATGCTGTAAACTATAAGTTAAAGGCCCTAATAGTACGGCTTAAATTAAGCAGCTTCCTAATCCCTGATCACGTCGCATATGGAGTAGTTTATAATTGCCGATCACTATTTCAGAAAACTAATAAAATTTACAGTGATTATATGTTATCCATATATTGACAGATGGTCTTTTCTTGATGCCAGTGATAATGCGTAATGCACTAACTAATGAGTGATGTGAGGAGTATTTTATATTTTACCAGCAATAGAAAAATAATCAAACCCCAGATAAATCTTATATTAATTGAGCATTAACTCAATCGGCGTAATTAACATTTTGTCTTCTATTTCATTAAAGAGAGTGTTTAATGCTAATCTCATAAGCTTATCTGGAACGTACCGTGTTAACTTTTTTATTTTTTGCTGAAAATAAAAGTTACTTGATCTCAATCAAAGAACTTTAAAAAAAAGGCATCAATAAGATTGCCTTTGGATGCATCTCATACTCTACTTTTCTTTCTCTTTTTTATGTCATATAAACATTCTTCTTGCGGACAAATTTTGCATAAATATACTACAATGTAAAGAAAAGGTAATAATTGCAGGAAAGATTTATATGAAATCGAGGATATAGGATATGGTAAGAAGGAGAGTAGTAAATGATTAAGTTTATAAGTGAACTTCCAAATCTATATTAAAATTCCTAAAATTTAAATATTTATGAATCATCTTTTATCTTTCATCTTTAGTTATAAACACAATAGACTTACGTAAAATCGGTAGTATATAATATAGTTGTATATTGATTCTAATTCATAAAAAAAAAAAAAAAAAAAATCGATAATATAGGTTGATATTAAGCTTGCAAATAGTACTTCCAAAAAAAAAAAAAAATTCCTGCAAATAAACTTCCAAATATATCTCCAAAAAGAAGTTATCTAAAAGATTAAATATTTATAAATTATCATTTATCTTTCTTCTTTAATTATAAGGATAACTTATTAAGATATTTAACAACTTTTTAGAGTATTTTATCATGATAAATTTCTTAAATCCTTTGTAACTCTTTAAAAAGAACAAGAAAAAAAGGGATAGATTGGATAGGAAGAAATTTGTTTAATTCGATCTATTAAATTGATGGATAATGTTATAAATTATATTTTTATTTTTAATTATTTTTAATTTTGTTGTGGCAGTCTAATCAATAAATTTTATCTCACAATGTTGAGTGATTGTCCAAATTGACTATTAGATCAATTACTGTTTAAAAATAAAAAAATCAAAAGGTTAGTTGAAAGTTAAAATTATCAAGTTAAGATTATGAAATAAAAAAAATATAGTTTATAGTATTACTTTACTCTAAATTGTTATATGTTATGAAAATATGTAATTTTTTTTTAATTTTTAATAAGATTAAACAAGCATATAATTCTCAATAGCATTACATATTATAAGAATATATTTCAATTAAATAGATGGAATTGAAGAAATTTCTTACAATCTAGTATAGAGAAAAATGTAATGAAAAAAAAAATTGATAGTTTCTATTATATAATAATTTTTTTTTCAATCTTTTTGAATAAATAAGCATATCAATTTTATTTAATGATCATAAAATTTTAGTAGATTACTTTAATAAAATAATATCACAAATACATACTGAAATGTCTTTTGATCAAATATATGATATTTATTTTTTCAAATTTTAAATATAAAAGGAGGGAGGGAAAGAAATAAAGAAAAAAAGAAAAAAAAAAAAGTGGTCTTTAATTTGGATTAGGCCGTGATAAAGAGATAAGCTGGCAAATGGTTGGCTAGGTCAGCGAGCGCTTGAAACCGCAATTTGTTTCACTTTCCCGTCTCAAAGGTCAGGTCCTACTCTTGTCCTCTCTCTTTCAATTCGTTTTCCGCATTCTCTCTCCCTCTCTCGCTGAGAGCAATTAGGGTGAAAACTACGCTCTGAATTTCAATTCATAGCGAATCTTCTAGGGTTTGGTTTTTCTTCGCAAGATATGGAGTTTTCTTGGTGATCTCTCAGACTGAGACTCGAGGAGGGAGGGCAAGGCATTGTTACAAGGTGGGGGGTGGAGATCCGGTGATTGGCGGGTGGAAATGAGCGCGTCCAGGTTCATCAAGTGCGTCACCGTCGGTGACGGTGCTGTCGGCAAAACCTGCATGCTGATATCGTACACCAGCAATACCTTCCCTACGGTGAGTCCCCGTTTCGTAATTTGCGCTTTCATTTTGTTAATTTTCGTTTTGATTTCAGAGAAATTTGACTCTTCTTTTTGTTTGCTCAAGTTCTTTAGTGGATCTTTCTCGAAGAAGATCGAACGCTGCATTTCAATTTCTTTGGGAAAGGAAAAGAAAAATGTTTTCTTTCAATTCAAAGCATTTTATTTTTTTCTCTCTGATTTTTCTTTGGACTCTTTCGGACGCTATGTTGCTTGCCAAATGGCGAATATTTTTAATGAAATTGTGTTTTTGGCTTTGGAATGTTACAAGCATAATGGGTTTTCAGCTCATAGTGTTTGGATCAGCGTGATCCTTACATATTAATTACAACCTGCTAATTTTCATACCTAAATCTTGATTTCAGGAATTCATAATTAAATGTGTGGAGGTAACAATAATTAGTCAATTTCAAAACTCATGAGATTCTTTATGTGTACACGCTCTGGATACACCCAAAGACATAACCTTTTTAGAAATTTAACTGGGAACAGTTGCACTTCATTTATGTGTGTTCAGATGGCTAGGAGTTTATAAATTGTTACGTCTATATGACGATATATCTGTCCTTGATTCTTCAAGACACTCTAGGCTGAGTGGTAGATTAGATTTCTTGGTTTTGTGTGGTAGGGAATATTTGTTACCTAACTCCCTTTTTTTTCCCGTGAGATTCTTTTTATTTTCGAATTTATTGTTCATTATCTGCTTTCTGTTAATGTACTTCGAATTAGAAGTTATTGATTGTTGACCATCTTGTATGTTCATTTGTCATCAATTATAGGACTATGTGCCTACCGTTTTCGACAATTTCAGTGCTAATGTGGTTGTGGATGGAAGCACTGTCAACCTAGGGTTATGGGATACTGCTGGTAATTATATAACCATCCTTTTCAGATTTCCTGGATTTGCTCTTCGGGTTTTTTCCCTTCCTCTTTTAGAGGTTTGATTAGTGAACTCTTGGACAGGTCAGGAGGATTACAATAGATTAAGACCCTTGAGCTATCGAGGTGCTGATGTCTTTATACTTGCTTTCTCTCTCATAAGCAAGGCCAGCTATGAAAATGTTGCAAAAAAGGTTTAAATTCTGTAATAAAATTATTCCTTTTTTTTTTTTTTTTTTTTTTTTTTTCCATTTTCTTTAGAAAATGTTTTCTTGGCTATCTAGGATGTCTGCATTCGTGTGAGCTGATAAATTGTTTGCTGTTTTACTTTCCATTTCAGTGGATTCCTGAATTGAGGCACTATGCACCTGGTGTTCCAATAATTCTTGTTGGAACAAAGCTCGGTAGGATTTATTCTTTTCCCTTCTTGTTACTTGCATTGGTGTGTTCTTCTTGATTTATATATGCTTGTAATCAGCTTGTGTTTGCGGAATGTGGATGGTAACTTGGTTGGGTACTCAAGGACCAGTTGCGTTTTAAGAGTGGCAATGGGTATTATGTCCTGTTTAATAATATTCCTATCATAGATTTATTGGGTTTTCGTTGAGGTTAAAGCCCTGATTAGATAATAAGGTAGTTTCTTGCCTAGGTGTTAGACTTGACTAGATTGGACTGTGTTCTGCTTCTTTTTTTCCGTTGCTTTCCATAAAAAATTGCAGCTTCTAGGATCAAGCTTTTGTTTAGCAGTCATCTTTGTTACTGGGATGGTTCTCTTTTCCTATAGATTTTCCCCAGCTAGTTGTTTTGTATGGTTATTCTCTGCTGCTGGTTTATCTAGGATGATTCTCTGCTGCTGGTTTATCTGGTTTATCTAGTATGATTCTTAATATTCCAATCCTGCTGGTTTATCTTGCATTGTTTTGTATGATTTTCCCCATACTAGGTTTATCTAGTATGATTCTCTATATCTGGTCAGTGAGTCATGTCAAGAAGCTAGCATGGTTCTCTGTTTCTATGACTTTTCGCTGTATTGGCAGCAAGGGATGCTGGTGAGGCTCATTTTATTTTTGTGGCGGTTATGATTGCTTTTATTTGTTCAGAAAGCTCACCTGGGCCATCTTTTGAACATTACAAACCTCAATCTCTTATTAAATTTTAGATCCTTTTGACTGTAAGGAACTTTTAGCACTAGCAAATACCTGTGTCCTCTGGATGAGCCAGAAATGAATGGGAACTATGTTCATATGGTTATGGGCCGTCAGTGACAAAGACTGCCTGCATATTAGGGAATAGGTATGGATGCTGGTGGAGGAAAAGGAAAGGGGCCTAGGGATATTAGAGTTGGGGTGCAAGAGGGCTACAAGAGTGAGCGATTGGAAAAACCTTTGACATAGGTGAGAGGTTATTTCTGCTGAGGAGATAAGAGTACAGAAGAAATGGAGCACCAGCTTCCAGCGAATGAGGTTGTGGCACTCAAATGCTACCTTCTTTAATTTTCTTCTGAAATTATTTATTCCTCCTTGATACTCTAAGATGTGTATTCTTGATCCTTGCAAATGACTCCAACTTTTGCCCTTGGGAGTTATGTTTAACTAGCCTTGACGGTTGTAAACTTGTAATGATGCTAAGTAGCTTGCATGGTTACACATTTTTGTTTGGATATTTATTTTCCTGTTCCATGTTCTTGTTCTTATTTGGTGACGTCGTTTCTTTTGGGGAAGACTTCTTTTTTGAGTGTATTTACTTGAATATAAATGCTTCTGGTTTTTCAAATTATGTTCAAGAACTCTCTGATTTAAGTTTCCTTGTCAAGTCATATTCTGGAACTTGTCTTCCCGTTGCTTTTTAAGTTTTGTTTACCTTATTCATAAAAGATGGACTTGTTTCATTATTAGTTCCATTTATCCGCAGATCTTCGGGATGATAAGCAGTTCTTTATAGACCATCCCGGTGCAGTGCCCATTACTGCTGCTCAGGTAAAGTTGATCTCACCCTGTATATTTCTATTTTGATAGCCTAGACCTCTGTTTTAGCTCAATGTGTGGTTTGACTTTTGCTCTTTGCTGAAGGGAGAAGAGCTTAGGAAACTGATTGGAGCTCCTGCCTATATTGAGTGTAGTTCAAAAACACAGCAGGTATGTATTATCTGTTCATTTTTTCATGCTAATTATGTGGAATCATATTTGTGCCCCTCTTATAGATTGCTCTCCTCTCATCTTTTAATTGCAGAATGTTAAGGCAGTTTTTGATGCAGCCATTAAGGTGGTGCTCCAGCCACCAAAGCAAAAGAAGAAGAAGAGGAAGGCACAAAAGGGTTGTTCCATATTGTGATCTAGGAGAGATTCTATTTGACATAGGAGACAATGACCCACCAGCCTCTCTCACTTATATCTTCCAGTCTGTCTGTCTGTCTTTCTGTCTGTGTCCTTTCCTATTCCAATGTCCTCCTCTGTGAGGAAAGCAGTAAGCTGTGGTGTATAGTCTTGACTGACATGCTAGGGATCTTCGTGAAAGCATGAGATTATTTATTAGTTTCTGGCTTTACCTGTTTTCATGATCTGTAACTGATTGCTAGTGTTCTTGTTGACCCATGTACACGTGTCTGTGTTTAAAACCTGTCTCCTGCATTAACCAGATGCGAGGAAGATCTCTAATATCAAAGAGAACTGCTTCGTGGGATGAACTTTGATATATCATCATCATGTGTTCCAAATCTATACTGTGTGGTACTGCAGAGTTTGGATGCTTTATACTGTTTGTTTTAGCGGTTTTAAAAAGTTCGGCTTTAAAAACTATTGATCCTAAATTCAGAAAACCATTGATCCTAAATTCAGATAATGAAGATGCGATTTTTTATAACGCAGTGAAGTATATGTTAAAATTTATAATTTGAAAAATAGTGCCTAAAAACTTACCTCTAAATTCTACTGGCATGAAAACGCAGACTTTTTCTTCTCAAACAGGTTGTTTTTATTCAAATATACTTTCAAATGGGATACTTTTTATGATTTTATTAAAAAATATTAATAAATTCGTAAGGAACTAATTTGATTTGGAGGTTAGTATTTCATATTCTCTTGTGTATTTATTATTCATAATACTTATAATATTCTTTTATGACATTGATTATTACTTATTAGAATGAAGTAAATATTAATATTTGATTATTTAAATTTATTACATTGAGGAAAACTAATGTCAAATAGAAAAAATGAACGACCCTAGTTTTACGTATATAATATGATTATGTATATAACATTCGATTCAAAGGCATTGTGGATAAGATTCTAGTCATATATAGGGCGTAAAAGTCAAATTTGAACATATATGAGTTTTTTATTTTATTTTTTCAATACAGGAAAAGGAAAAAGTGGAAATTACAATAAAAGTAAATACAAACAAATGGTGCGCAACTCAAATAAAAGCTTTAAAACAATCATAAATTAGTATGATAAAACATAAAACTACTAAAAATAAGTTAAATAAATGATCTGGTCCATTGAGATAATTGAAACTGCCAGATAATTGGAGCCGCTGCAAAGGGCGGCTTGCAGAGGCAATATTTCAAAACATAATTTCCTACAAAATAATAACAGCAGCAAGCGAAAAAACGATCCACAACAAGGAGACAAACGCTGAAAAAAGTTAGATTGGACCATAAAAAATAAGCTTATCCATGGTGTTCGATAAAGATGGTACTCGCAAGAAAAGCTTTGAGGACACCAAAAAAAGAAATTGCAACCAGATCTAGGGCGCAGGACAGTAGAGCTGGCTTTCAAGTTACACACAAAAGAGGGAGGAAAAATGATGAAAAAAAAGAGGAAAAAACAATAAAAAATTATGAGAAAAAAGTGGAGGAGGCTCCTCCTCCTCAAACGTCTGTAAAGTTGGGAAAAACAAAATGGCTTTGGGAAAAGACTCAATGGGAGGAGAGAGAGAGAGATCGAACACATATGAGTTTAACGAGGAATGATGATGTTTGTTTGAATTTTCGATTATAGAGTTTATCTATCTCTAATAACCTAGAATTTGAGACTGTGTTCGAAATAGATAGACCTCACAATCTTTTATACAAGAGTAATACTATGAATTATATACATAATTTTTTTGCATTATTATTCTACAAGGTTGATGTCTCAGTTTCATTCAACTTTTGGATTAGTATTTATTTAAAAATTAAAAAAAAAAAAAATAATAGATACAGTAATTTTATCTACCATTAATTTAACAAAACCGACGTGATACTTTTAACTAATCTTTGATTAATCCTTATTTTATATATAAATATATAAAATATCCAATGGTTGATTTTCAGTGTCACATTAATATTGTTAAACAATTGTAGGATAAAAATATAATATCTAGCATACTCTTAAACAATTGAAATTGTCACGTCTGCATTGTTAAATATTTGTGAAATAAAAATGTGATATATAACATTACTCTTTATTTAAATTTTTGTAAAATTTGAGCAGCCTAACAAGAGAAAATTCAATCTATTTTAGAGAAGCTTTTTCTTTTTTTTTTAGTAAAAAAAGTAAAAGCATTAACAAACAACTTCAAACATAAAACACTTACAAAATTATTTTCACATTTATATTACATTAAAATACCTTTGCAAAAAAAAAAAAAACAAAAAAAACAAAAGATACCTTTTATTCTTTTAAAAAGTTTTAAGGAAAATTTCACAAAAGCTCCCAAACTTCTATATGATTTAAAATATCCCTCCTAATTTTTGATTTTTTTTTTTTTCACTTTAGCCCCTCATATTTTTAATTTGTATTATTTAACCTTTTTCTGGTAGTATTTAAAGGGTGCAAAAATTATTAAAATACTCATCATTTTGAATTTTTTATAATTTTTTATTAAAAAATATAAAAATATTTTAAAAATTTTAACAAATTTGACGATAAAAACAAATAAATAAGAGATAAATGATATAAATTAAAAATATAAATGGCCAAAGCTAGAGAAAGCAACAATTATAAAATATCTCAAATCACGTGAAAATTTAGAGAGTTTGTAAAGTTTCCGCAAAGTTTTATCAGAAATCTATGCAAACTTTTCCTAGATGCGAGCCGATGATTCGAGGAAACAAATTAGCCATAATCGCAGCTGTACTACTTAGTCGTCGCAATAACCAGTCTAACCCTCTAACTGCTCTACCAAACGTTCAACTCTCGATGTTCTTCTAGCTTCGTTGGCTTAACACGTACGGTCCAACGCAGTTACAGAAGAACTGAGCGAAGAAGATGATGTCAGACAGCATCGAGGACGAAGAGAAATGGCTCGCCGAAGGGATCGCCGGTATTCAACACAACGCCTTTTACATGCACCGCGCTCTGGTACACCTCTAACTCTCCATTCTAATCCTAATCTTTCCTGGAAATCCCGATCGTATCCTAACCTTTTCAAAATTTCTACCTTCTCAGGACGCGAACAATCTCCGAGAAGCCCTCAAGTACTCCGCTCAGATGCTGTCGGAGCTCCGAACCTCGAAGCTTTCGCCTCACAAATACTACCAACTCTGTAGTTGCTCTTTTTCGTTTTCTTTCGATTCACCAATCGATTTATTTGCACTCCTCAATTACTCGGAATAATTGAAATTTGGATTTGGTTTTGCGAGACATGCGAGCGTTCGATGAATTGAGGAAACTGGAGATGTTCTTCAAAGACGAAAGCAGGCACGGGGTTTCGATCGTTGATCTTTATGAACTTGTTCAGCATGCTGGCAACATTTTGCCTAGACTGTAAGATTCTCAGTTGATTAAAGAAAGCAATTTTTTAACTGTCAAATATATAGAAATATTTTCCATAGGCTACGAACGATCTCTCTAATACGCAAGTTCTTGATAATCTGACATTTTTAAATCTCTTAGCGACAGAGTAAGAATCCCTGAAAATATTAGGTGGCAGCGACTTAATGAACTAAAACTTGAATTGGAAATGGTAATTCTCATTTTTTATCAATATCAAATTAATTTCCCATAATCTTTTGCTGATTTAGCTTATGCCTACCTTAGATAGTTTTTACCCCTTATTCCCTCTATCTTTAAACGGGCGCGCGCGCGCGCGCACACATACATATTTATTTATGCATGATTGAGTATTGACATCAAATTTATAGTGATGGCAACATGGGTAAACTCTAATGTCACTTTAGGTTGAAAGGATCTCTACTTCTTCGGGAGGAGGGAAAAAAAATTGACTAAAAAATTTCTTGGTTAGAAAAGATATCTTCAATCTAGGGACAACTTTACCATTGTAAACCTAGGATGAAAGGTTAACAAAATGTTAGAATCAGTATTATAGACTAAAATCAGAAATTATTATGGTGTATTGGAAGCAGAACGAGGGTTTAACAGTTCCTACAAGACAGTTTATATCTAATTTTTTAATTACTTTTAGTTCTTTCATTGTTTACACTGTATATAGCTAGTTTAAAAATACTCTATGTTTCGCTGTAATTGTACAAATGAATCATGCATGTTAACCTTTTGGCAAACAGATCTGTTCTATTTTGTGCAGTTGTCCTCTTTTGCTTGAGCAAATAAATTTTATGTGTGCCTTTCCAAAAAAAATAAAAAATCAAGCTCTTTCAGATGAGCTTATCCATCTTTGATTATTTTCAGATATCAAATTATTTTGTCAGTGCATGTGAAGTACCTTTTGTTGATTTACCAGGTATCTCCTATGTACGGTAGGATCTGTGTACATTAAATCTAAGGAGGCTCCTGCTAAGGATGTCCTTAAAGATCTTGTGGAAATGTGTCTTGGTGTTCAACATCCAATACGTGGGCTGTTTTTAAGAAGTTATCTTGCTCAAGTGAGTCGAGATAAGTTACCTGATATTGGTTCAGAATATGAGGGGTAAGTTGGTTGCTTGATTAGGTATCTTTCCATTTTCAAAACGAAGTTGTCCATTTCAGGAGTTCATTGCTTAGTTGTATGTTTTTGTTGCTCAGTGTTTTAATATGTTCAGTATTCATGGGATTCTTGCATAAAAAGATTCTACCATATGACTTCCCTTCATTATGGAATAAGTTGCTCTCCAATTTTTTTTCCCTTTTAGATTACTCCGATCTTCCTGTCATTTTGATTACAACGAACGGTCATAAGAAGCATTTTATAGTAACTTAAATCTCCTAGCCCCACTATACCTTTGTATGTATTGCTGGAACTAAGTTTCATATGAAAGATTTCCAGTTGACAAAACTGAACTTAGATTTGAATTTGGTAATGCAAGCAATAATCTTAAAATAATTTTACTATGTCCATATGTTCAATTTTTATAACTTGTATGATGCTTGCAAGCCACATGGGACCACTTTAAATGTGCTAAAGTAATCCAATATTTATTCTGAAATGTATTTTTCTTATGTTATCTTCAGATATGAGAAGTGTCTTATGAACACCAACTTACTTATACCTAACTGAAGATTCAACTGTGCCACTATCTTTCTGCAGTGATGCTGACACTGTCATGGATGCTGTAGAATTTGTGCTTCAGAATTTCACTGAGATGAATAAACTTTGGGTACGACTGCAACAGCAGGTTCGTTGGACATCTATGAACTCTTTTCTGCTTCCTGCTTGGACATCCATGGCACCAAAGTACTTGCTTGCCATAGAGTTAAAAATGAGTCATGAGGGCATGATTTTTGGCCATGCAGATGTTATGGTGCTTGTGAATCATTCATACTCTTTGGCGATCCTGAGTTGAGGCCTTCAATTGGGCTTTCTGGTCTGCAGGGACCTGGTCGGTTAAGAGAGAAGCTGGAAAAGGAAAGGAGTGAGCTCCGTGATCTGGTAATATTTGAAACTGCCACCAGAAGAAATAGTGTGTTACAGATTTTGATAAGAGTAATGGTCCTATGTTCTTATTTTTCTTAATAGGTGGGGAAAAACCTCCATGTTCTCAGTCAGATAGAGGGTGTGGACCTTGAAATGTACAAACTTACTGTTCTTCCCAGAGTTTTAGAGCAGGTCTATTAGTCTAGTTCTCTTCTCAGGAATTTCTATTGAAATTTATTATTCTATTTTTCAAATTTCTACCTCAGAAGCCCTCTCTGATCGTCTTTCCAAATTGCATTGAAATTGACTTGTGCAGATTGTCAACTGCAAAGATGAGCTTGCTCAATATTATCTGATGGATTGCATAATTCAGGTCTTTCCTGATGAGTACCACTTGCAGACCCTTGAGACATTATTGAGTGCTTGCCCCCAGCTTCAGGTGGGTAACATGACCTCTTGGATATTATTTCCAGTTTCAGGTTTGCATAGAGAAAACGATTCGATAATTCCAAATGGGACACAGCCTACACCCCATGGGCAAGCTAGTTGCCATACTGCCCATGTGGTAAATGCCCTTAGGATTAGGAGGAGTATTCAAGGCCAGTTAGCCGCCTAGGCAAAAAGCTGAATCACCCTGGGTTACCAAATATCCTGCAAGTAACTTCAACTCTTTAAAAGCTCACACACCCTTGGAATAGTGCCATTAAACTGGGCCTTAACTGAAAAGTATGAGCATAATTGAATACTGTCGCTATCCCATGACTTTGAAACATGAAAATTGCATAGGAATTAATCATGATCCAAGGTATTTTTTTAAAGATCTATGAACTTTTAAGAATTTTCTCCTTATGGGATGGACATACATGCTAGATGCAAAAAGCATATGCATGCCTGCACGTTTGCAGAATCCATAGGGCAGGGATCTTTGGATCTTGATTATTGAACTTTTCAGTGTCATGCTTTTCTTTTTATATCTAATTAAAGCAATAATCTCACTTATCAAAAACCAAAAAATAAAAAATAAAAATTAAAAATTAAAGCAATAATCTCAATAGGGGTAGCCTACTGCCTTTTTTTTTGCTTTCCCCTTAGCACTGTCTTACAATGTTTTTAATTCACAGCCAACCGTTGACATCAAGACAGTGTTATCTCAATTAATGGACAGATTATCAAATTATGCTGCGTCAAGTACAGATGTGAGTCATCTATATGCTGTCTTTGTGATTCATGCTTTCCCATTTTCTTGATCATGGTTTTTTTCTGTCAGGTATTACCTGAATTTCTTCAAGTGGAAGCTTTTGCAAAATTGAGCAGTGCTATTGGGAGGGTAAGCTGTCTATTGCCCTAAGACTGTAAATTTACTTTGACTGTTATACCTATTTGGAAGATTTCTACATGCTCAACCATCATTCTGTTGAAGAAGTTGAGTTCCAAAAGATTAAACAGTAGACCTCTAGGTACTGCTTTCTTGAAGTTTTGATACAAATTTAATAATATTGTAGCGAGATGGAATCCCATGTAGTGACTATTTTGTGAAGACTAAAAGAATCTATTTTAAATGATCATACATTATTTATGATATTCTTTCGGAAGGTCAACTGAAGGGTGTGGGTAACACAGCACGGGGCAAAACTCAATTAGATGTAAGTTGTACTGCCCTCAGATTTCATGTTCAGTGCACTGTTTCTTCTATGTAAATGGAAGATGTCGTTCATGTAGAGAAAGTAGCATTTTGTTCAAAACCAGAAAGGAATGATCTCAAACAATTTAACGAGGTTTCTGATATCATCTAATTCCAAGTTGTCAAGTATATGCCTTAGACTTCCAATTGGTGCATGTGCTCCATTTGATATATTAGCAATGGAGACGCAGAACTCAGCTCTGCAAATGACAAGAAGGAAATCATGGATGATGAAATCCGATAAGGGCTTTGGCCTTTTTTATAAAATCCCAGCTGGAGTATTCAAATTTGAAGGGAAAAAGAGAGCCATATTTTTTGCTCAATTGATTTCACATGTTAGGCATGCAAATGCATTGATTATGCCCTTTTTAATAGCAGCATTTTGCTTCATTTATTTCCATGCTATCCATGTTTTCTCTACTATAATATGTTGAATTAAATGTGGAATTGCGCTTATGTTCAACTACAATGCAATGGCAGGTGATAGAAGCACAGGTTGACATGCCTATTGTTGGAGCCATAAGTTTATATGTATCTCTTCTTACGTTTACTCTTCGTGTTCATCCTGATCGGCTTGACTATGTGGATCAAGTACTGGTATGTTTCCTCTTGGAACTTGCTTATAGCACTCATTTGACACCTATAAGTTTCACCTATCTATGACATGGATGGTAACTTCTTTGAGCTTCCATATCAAATGGATTTTATCAGACAGGTTTACACTTACATTGATAGCTCCTTTTTTCTTTTTCTTTTTTCCAGGGAGCATGTGTTAAGAAGCTTTCTGGAAAACCAAAGCTTGAAGACAATAGAGCAAAAAAACAAGTTGTCGCGCTACTGAGTGCTCCATTGGAGAAATACAATGATATTGTCATGGCCCTGATGCTTTCTAATTATCCCCGTGTGATGGAACACCTTGATAATGAAACAAATAAAGTCATGGCCATTGTTATTATTCAAAGCATCATGAAAAATAACACTGGCATCTCTACTGCTGATCAGGTAGGTGTCTTCTTTGTTTGTGTTACAATCTCAAATTTTCTTTTTGGAGAGTGTGGTTAATATGCTCTTTGTAGGTTGAGGTGTTGTTCGAATTAATTAAAGGGCTCATGAAAGACTTGGATGGAGCTGCTGTGGATGAGGTGCATATAAATCTTTTATGTGGTCATCATTTTCAACTAATAAGATAAATATTTGAGTATTAAGAATTTTCTTGGTAGCCTGCTATCAACTCCATTTGATTCTTTCCTTCCTTTTTCTTTTTTTGATATTGAATCTTTAATGTTCTAGTTATGAACACTTATGACTTTTCTTGTCACATGTCTGTCTCCTTGGTTCATTCCTGCCATATTACCAATAGCTTGATGAGGAGGATTTTAAGGAAGAACAAAACTCTGTTGCTCGTCTCCTTCACATGCTTTATAATGATGACCCAGAGGAAATGTTAAAGGTAAGTAATTGATGTCTTGAAAGTTTTCTGCATCAGCACTGTTTCTTTTGGTGCTAATTTTACTTGAATCTCCTTAAATCAGTAAAATCTTGTAAAAGCCCTTTTCTGCTCATTTCAAGTTGTACTCTTCTTGCTCATTGAATTGATACGTTATGAGCTGATAAAAGTCAAGAGATAAACAAGCCAAGGTCAGCTTGCTGCGTACTAATGGAGCATACAAAATTGTAGGATTTGACTGTCAATGTTTATGCAGTCCTTCTAAAATGTAAATAGAAAGATTGGTGCCACAACAATTTAATATTTTTTAAGATATTTTAAAGCCTCAAGAATCAGAACCTTCAAGTGATTTTTTTGCCCCCCCCTCCCCCTTTTTGTATAATGCTAATGTGAGTATTTATCTTTTCTTGGAGAGTTTGTATTCATCAAGTAATAGTGCCATGGTCCAACTTTTTCTTAGGTTTAGTTGTTGTCTGTGATTCAAGGACACACTTTTTTAAAATTTAGGGTGTTCAACTCTTTTGATGGTAGGACTATAGTGTAAACCTGTATCAGACATTTCTGTGTCAAAATGCAATACATGTCTCCATTTCCACAAGTCTTAGGTTCTGGTTAGTTAATTATTTTTCCCCATATTTATGACCTACAGAATCATCTTCTGATATTGTTCTTCACTGACCTTCAGATCATATGTACCATGAAGAAGAATATAATGGACGGAGGATCAAAACGCCTGCCTTTTACCGTTCCTCCTCTTATATTTTCTGCACTCAGGGTATGCTTCGTACTGATTGTAGCAGACAATTGTTTCACTTTCTACGTATATACAAATTTCTATATGAGATATGCATGGGTGAAGAATTACATGTTTGTGGTTTGCAGTTGATTAGGCGATTGCAAGGTCAGGATGGGGATGTAGCTGGAGAGGAAGTGCCTGCAACGCCAAAAAGGATTTTTCAGATCTTAAATCAGGTTACTTTTGCTAAATTGAGATTTAATAGAACTTCTGAGGAAGACATTGTCAATTATTACATGTTTATTCTTAGAATGTTATAGAGAGATCATATCAGACAAATTTTCTTGGTTATGTGCTTTCTTGACAGGGTCTTATATTTTAATAGATCTGTTGGATGGTTCAAATTTATTACCAAAACTTGGTTTAAAACTTCCTTTCCAGTTTCCTATGTGTTCTTTCACTGTAATAATTACACATTTGACTTAGTGTTTTCTGTTCTCTCTCTCTCTCTCTCCTCCTTCAGAATGATTTTCTATGTTGGATGCTTGTACTCTTATCTGCGATATGACAATATTGATTACTTTGTTTCAGACTATTGAAGCGCTTTCAATTGTTCCAACTCCTGAACTGGCATTAAGGTTATACCTGCAATGTGCTGAGGTATGTCATGACTGTGTGATTGTGCAGATAAAAGGATCAGAAAATGATTTTGGTTTTCTTCCTTCAATATTTGTAGGAAAGCACTTTCTGCTTTCAAGATTAGCTGTGAAGGCATAATAGATGCCATTATTATGCATGAAATGTGACAATGGCATTCTGCCATTACCATACTAGTTAGTTACACTTCGTTAAACAGAGTTACTATGCATTATCTCTTGATCATATTTTCCTTTGATAAAGAAAGCCTACATGTCATGTTGAATAACTAAACTCTTTGTTTTCGTTCCTTGACAATCAGGCTGCTAATGACTGTGATCTTGAGCCTGTTGCTTATGAATTTTTCACTCAGGCATTTGTGTTATATGAAGAAGAAGTTGCGGTAATTGTCCATAAATTAGTTTCTTGTGATTGAGTTTCATTGTAGATTACTGACAAGAAGTGGCCTTTAGTCTTCCAATGTTTGAATGAAGAAACTTGCAGTGTCTCACATTTAGCCTTTCCTTATTTGTTCTATTCACACAAGTATGTACCTTGCTTTTAGGACTCCAAGGCCCAGGTGACTGCAATACATCTAATAATTGGGACTCTTCAGAGAATGAATGTATTTGGTGTTGAAAATAGAGATACTTTAACACACAAGGCCACGGGGGTAATGGTTGTGTGCATTTCTATCTGATTATTATGCTCTTGTAATGCCTTCCTGCCAAAACTCATAATGATGTTTTTCTTTCATTCAGTATTCAGCAAAGCTTCTAAAGAAACCTGATCAGTGCAGAGCAGTTTATGCATGTTCACATCTTTTTTGGGTTGATGATCAGGATGGCATTAAGGACGGAGAGAGGTACACTTCAGTCAATATATTAAATCAAACTAGTTGCCTGGTTTCATTCGTCTTCATGTGTCAATTTGTCTGCATTTTTTTTTCCTTGCATGAATTTCTCTGCTTGGTGTGGTAATCCTGAATTACCTGAAATTTTGGAAGGGGGTATAACTACAAGTGCTATTTCTATTGACAGGGTCCTGCTTTGCTTAAAGCGTGCCTTGAGGATTGCAAGTGCTGCTCAACAGATGTCCAATGTTACACGGGGTAGCAGTGGGCCAGTTACACTCTTTGTTGAAATACTGAACAAGTCAGTAGTTTGGAGCTTGTACCAAATTTGACTTTATATACACGCATAGTAAATAGTTATATATATGTGCTATAATTACGTAGTTTTATGGATCATGGGTGAATTTGCATCAGGTACCTCTATTTTTTTGAGAAGGGAAACCCCCAAATCACGAGCGCCGCAATCCAAGGTCTGATAGAATTAATCACAACCGAGATGCAAAGCAACTCTGCAGCCCCGAATACTGTTTCAGATGCTTTCTTTGCGAGCACAATGCGGTACATTCAGTTCCAGAAACAGAAAGGTGGTGTAATGAGTGAAAAATATGATTCTGTCAAGGTTTGACTTGCTAGTATGTGTTAAGTAGTGCTACTGAAAAATCTGGGCAAGCAGCTAGTTGTGTGAAAAGTGATGGAGTTGAGAGGAAGGAGATGATGGGGGAGACGTGAGCAGTAAGCACAATTGTGTGGAAAATTCTTTGCACCCTTGACGGGGAACTCATTTATAGGTTTTTTTTTTTTTTACCATTAGCTTACTATTCTTTTAGTCAAATATTAATTTTTATTTTTGTTTTGGTTGGTTTGAGAGATTACGTGAGTCTCACTATCATTGGCTGCTATTGAAATAAAAAAATTATTTTAAAGCTAATTGTGATAAGTATTTTGTATCAAATTGATTATTTCGCCCAATTCTATCTTTTTATTTGATGGAGTTCTTGTAAAATTATAATTTTACCTTTTAAATTAAAAAAAAAACGAATTAAAAATAACTAAATAAATAAATAAAGGCCACCCATCACCCCTTGGAGGGATAGTTGCACCTCGCTCGCAAGGGGTGGCCAACCCTACCGGCTACCAGATGAGTGAGGGGAAGCTGCTCCTTTTTTTAATTTAATTTTTAATTTTTTATATTTGATGATATAATTATAATTTTACAAAGGTTCTGTCAGGAAAATGGACAAAATTTGTATGGGAGATCAATTTGCTACAAAGAGCTTACCACAAGGAGCTATCAAGATAATTTCTATATCCCATACATCGATTTGATACATCCCCATAGATCAATTATTGGGTCACAAAATAATTACCATAGAAAGAAATTAGTTTGGTAATTATTCCTTAAATCAAATTAAATTGTTCAATTTTCCAAGAGCACCATGCTCCCCACCCACATGACATGAGTGTTGTGGGTGTTTGACATGTGGAGTCGACGCCCTAGCTTAATAAGTAGGTAGGTAGCATGTTGCTTCAAGACATGGAATTCTACTTGTTCTTCCAAACCTTGGGCATAGAGTGTGGCGTTGGAACATCAACGCATCAACTAACCTCTTCATGATTTGGGGAGCTTATGACAACCAAATCCAAATGAATAAGCCTAAGATATTCACTTATTTGTTATTTTATGAAAAAGATTAGACGTATAATCCTTTTATAACTTATTGACATATGTCAGTATGTGATTAAAGGGTGTTAAATTTTTTTTACTAGTTAATGTGTCTTCATAATACGTGATTGAAGAGTGTTAAAATCTTTTGTAGTGATTAATATGTCTCTAATCACTTGCTAGTAAGGAAGTTAAAAAAAAGTTATAGGTTTAACATTACTTTTATTTTATTGTGTACGATGAAAAGTTGGTTTCCAGGGGCTTCCAATTTTTTTTTTTTTAAATGAATATAAGACTTGGATTTTTACATGAACATCTAGATCACACACTTTCCTTCTTTGTTTGATAAATCTTTTTTACTCTTTTTTTTTTTCTTTTCAAAATAAAAAAAACATTAATAAATAATTCAAAATACAAAACACCAAAAATTACTTTCACATTTATTTTACATAGAACACTTTTTCAAATAAAATAAAAATAAAAAATAAAAAAAGGCCTATTGCTTTAACAAGCAAGACAGAATTTTGCCACCCAGTTGCAAACTATTGGCTGGGAAGATGTACAGATGCCGCTCGGGTGGCCTCAGGACCATTTGATTCCCTCACACATCCTATTCTTTCGAATTTGTTGGCGGCTCCATTCTATTGGCCCCGGTCAAAATGGAAGAACGTTGACTCCACAAGAATTTGTTGGTACTCATAGATTTTTGGCGGCCATTCCTTATTCTAAAAGATAGTTTGGTGGGTTAGATAGAATTTCTCGGTCAAAGTTTTCAACTAATGATTTAACTTTATCAAAGTTGGAAAACATTATTGAAAGAAACGTAATATAGCTTTTACCATTAAATTCCTTACAAATAGTCTTCATAACTATCTGCTAACGTATTAATCTCTATCAATTTTTAGATTTTTTTTTTTAAAAATTATTATTATTATTTTTTAATAAAGATTGATACGAAGGTTAATCAAAACTGTTATATCAATATTATAAAATAATTATGCGATAAAAATATAATTACTACCATTACTCTGAATTAAAATAACTAATTTGTTAACCATATATCTAATTATTTGACCAATTACACATCGTAACATCAGCTTGAAAGAAAATTGTAGTGCAGATATTTTTCCTTAGTGGAACTCAGAAAGATCCGTGGCGTCTGTCTTTCTGACATATGTTTCTCATTATACTCAATTAGGCAAACGACTCTGCCTAATACTAATATTTTATTTGCTTGTCATAGTCTCAACATTGCTTTCTCCACATCAACTTTCTTTGTTTTCTTCTCTTTGTAAATGAGTGAATGAAGTGGCTGAGAAATTTCCTGGGATTTGTTTAAACTGCAAATTTTCTGCCGGGTATTTTTTTTATAAGGGAAGTCGTGGATTAAACAGCAATGGCAGGCGCTAAGGGTTGATTTATCCAATATAGATTGCTTTGGAAGTCAAAGCAAAAATGATGATTTAAGTAGGAAAAAAAAACAGCAAGGAAATGGGACATAAAGAAGCAGAACATCCTCTGTTTTGACTTCATTTATGTGAGAAACTGTTTGAATTACGACAAACATTTTGCTCTCTAGATCATAAGTTGAGCTTGAAACTCGCAAGCATGGAAGGATATGATCACCAATACAAGGAGGAAGCCCCTTTCAGATCAATTTCTCTTCTCCCAGAAATATCAACACTCGGTTGGCCACTTTTGAGTAAAGAAGCTTTGAGAATATCTGAAGCTAGGAATATGTCTGCGGTTGAATGGGCAATGAGTCTGCCTAGTCGATCAACGGTTCAGATTTTGCAGAACCAGATTGATCAGGATTTGAATAAAACTGACACGTTTGAAGATGATGAAACAGTTGGAGGAGGTAGCAGGAAACCTGAAGTTGAGAACTTTGCCCTTGTCTGTCAATACGAAGTGGAAGTTTCCTCGAGTTCAACTTCTTTCCATGTGAAAGAGTCTCCACAATCAAGGCCTGGCTGGCCTCTGCTTCGGATTGCACCTTCTGCAAGATATTCTGAAGCTAAAAATATGTCTGCTGTTCAATGGGTCATGAGCCTGCCTAATCGATCAGGTTCATCAACTCCACAGACCCAAATTGGTTTAGTTTCTAATAAGATAGAAATTCATATTGAAAGAGAGGGAATTTGTTCTGGGTATTTAAAGAATTATTCGAAAGCATCAAGAAAACTACTCAAGAATTTGGAGCTTCTCATTTCTTCTTGGAGGCGGTTCAGCTACAAGGAGCTCAATAGTGCAACTTCCCATTTCTCCTCAGGTTTATTCTTTTTTTCCTCTTGAATTCTTGCACAGAAAAAATGAATTTGATCCCTTCGGCTTATTAATTTCACTATTTATGGTCCATTTGAGTTTGCGATTTTAAAAAATGTGATTTAAAAATAACGATTTTAAAATGTGTTATTTGAAAACGTAATTTATAAAAACGCAATTAAACGTTTAACAAAATTACAGTTTAGCATTTAAAATCGCAATTTAGCTTTTAAAATTATGATTTTCAAAAAGCATTACATTGCTTGTGATTTAAAAACCCAAATTTTTTACGTTTTAAAATCGCAATCTTAAACAATTCATTTTCTGCGATTTGATTTAAAATCGAACTTTTTATCTTTTTTTTCCCATTTCTCCTCAGGTTTAATCTTTTTTTCCTCTTGAATTCTTGCACAGGAAAAGAAAAAAAAAATGATTTTAATTTCACTATCTAAATATTTTGTTTCCTGACAGAAAATTTTATTGGAGAGGGAGGGTGTAGCAAGGTGTACAAAGGACGTTTCCCATGTGGCAGATTAGTGGCAGTAAAGAAATTAAAATCATATAAGGAAGCTTGGATTGACTTCTTCTCAGAAATGAATATCATCTCTACATTGAAGCACAAGCACATTGCAACTCTCATTGGTGTATGTGTGGAAGACAACTTTCTTATCTCTGTCTATGACTTCTTTCCCATGGGGAGTTTAGAGGAAAACTTACATGGTAATCTTCATTGATTTTGCAACGCAATTAATATTCTTCCCTTCACCCTTTCCCCCGTTTTCTCCTCTTTGAATAGAAAAAAATTATATATATATTCTTCCCTTCGGAAGTTTCAGTGAAGTCATTTGTGTGTACTTTTGTCTGTAAAGCAGGTCATGATAACAGATTTGCTTTGCCATGGGAAGTGAGGTTTAAAGTGGCTGTTGCAGTTGCTGAGGCTCTAAATTACCTGCACAATAAATGTTCTCCGCCAATTATTCATAGAGATGTAAAATCTTCAAACATTCTTCTCTCCAATGAGTTTCGGCCACAGGTACTACTTCTGCTGCATTGTTCCTTTTCCTTATAGAAGCAACTTCTGTACAAATTGTTTTTTAGACGTTAAAATATTAATTAAATAATTAAATTAATAACTTTTTGTAAAATTAAGTTTTTTGAATAAGTGATGATTTAACATTAATATCATAACAGAAGTCCTGAATTCGAACCCTGAATCTACAATTTATCCTCTATTTCAATTTGCTGATGTAGTTTTAATTTCTCAATGGCAGTTATCTGATTTCGGGCTTGCTATATGGGGACCAACAGATTCAACTCATGTGATACATGGTGATGTGGTAGGGACTTTTGGGTATATTGCTCCAGAATATTTCATGCGAGGAAGGGTCAGTGACAAAATTGATGTATACTCCTTCGGTGTGGTTCTTCTTGAGCTGTTATCAGGGAGAAAGCCAATTGGTTCCGAGACCCCGCAAGGACAAAGGAGTTTGGTCAAGTGGGTAAGAACTTTATCTTTCAAATACTTGTCTATTGCTGGTAGTTTTTCATTTGCTTATATGGAGTAATGTTATTGTTTACACTCATTTAATACCGGCTGACATGATATATTTTAAGTGATTTATCGTATTAGCAGTTTTTTTTTTTAAAAAAAAAAAAAAAAAAAAAAAAAAAAAAACCACTTAAAACACGCTACATCAAGCCGTGTGGAATGAATTTGATAAATGGGTTTCATGCCTTTATTATTCTGTTCCAAAAACTATACTTTTTAGAAGCTTCTAAACTGCATAATCATGTTGTATCCATCCAGGCAAAACCATTATTAGAGAGTGGGGATCTTAAAGCATTGTTGGATCCAAAATTAGATGGGAATTTCGATGTTGATCAAATGCATAGAATGCTCTTGGCAGCAAGTCTCTGTGTTAGCCAATCATCTCGACTTCGTCCAAAAGTGAGCCAGGTACATACTGTTAAAATATTTATTAAATAATTAAATTAATTTAAACTTTTGAGAGAAATGAATGATGGAAGCAAAATTTTTTGGTGGCTGGTCCAGGTACTAAAGATATTAACAGGGGAGAAGGATGGTGATGAGTGTCTCAATTCCCATGTGATTGATTTGAAAGATCTAGGAAATCAAGATGATGATGACCTTTTTTTTTGAATTTGGTTACAAGCAACACATGGGCTCTGGATTGCTTCAGACAGAAAATGACACCAGCTCACTCAGCAGTTATGAGACATCTCTATGTAGTGCAGAAAAACCCAGACACTTCATGTTGAAGGATTACCTCAAAAAACGGCAAGACTGATCATCATGATCAATCAAGCCAAAGGAACAGGAAGTTCCTATACATTTTTTTATAGTCCTATGAGACAAGGGCATCCTTAGTCTTCCCTGCAATAATCATGCAGATTGTAGTTTATTTTAGAGTGAGAGGTTTGTTTCTGATATTATATGTATTTCACCAAATTTTGATTTTGCACACAGATCTCATTATCACCGGCTCTCCCTTTCTTTTTTGATGACAAGTCTAAACTTAGAGCTACCCAAATTTCACTCCGCATTTCATTTGAACGAAGGCCCATGGCACCAGCTTGTATAGTTTATAGCATTACTCGAATGAATAAAGTCAATGTTCTCTCTCTCTTTTTAACTATATTTACCCCCTTAATTTACCACTAAATTTTTAAAAGATCTTTTTTTTTGCCCTATTTCTTTTTTTTTTTTGTTCTAGTATTTTTATCATTTGGGGAGGTGAAAGACCCCAATAGTAAATTGGCATGGTGCATTAACCAAAATGAAATACTGGAGAAGATTGCAACAAGAATGATAGATTGCGGAGTAACTGTAATTTCTCTCTTTTTCTTTTTTTAGGTACGATAAATGATTACAATAAAACATTGAGTCAATGCTCTCTTATCCATTCTATATGAAGATATAGATGAAGATCAACAACAGCTTTCAATGCTCTTTGCAAAAACTCGAGCACCATAGAATAATCAAAAACCTCATCTAAAGTGCTCAATACAACTTTACTGTACAAGCCGCTAAAGTGCTAAAAAAAAATGAAACAAAGAAAGAAAAGAATCAAAATGGAACCGTATAGGGCAATGCATATATGTCAACCTGGGGCAAGTAATTGGCATGTGGCCACAACGTGTGATTTCCCCCGCAAGAAACATTATTGCCAGCTTCAAATCTTTCAGACCCATGTCTGTCTTTCTGCTTCGGCCTGAAGAGCCATTCTTCATCATCATCATCGTTTCCCTCGTACTGAAGCGAAGGTGGAACCCAGTTCTCAACTAAAGCTTTATATGGTGATTCTTTCATTTTAGTCCTCCCTGGCACTGGACAGTGCAGTTCTTTTCTTATGAACTCCTCAGCAGATCTATTTTCCTTTGCATTAGTAGAGCAGCACTGTTCTTGAATGGGTACTTTGACGCTTTCATTCTTCTGTGGAGCAAGAACATCTTCCCTTCCAGAGGTAGAGCACGGCTGTTCAGATACTCTCTGTTTTTTCGAAGGCAGCCGAATCCGAATAATGGTTCCTGTTTGAAGATATAAGAAATGAAAATTAAACGACTGCAAAACAATCTTTTACAAGTTTAAGACAATCCCAAAGGCCCCAAACTCACCATGACAGCTGATGCTTGGAGTTGGGGAGGTGTCCCTTTTCCTCTTGTTGCTTGTTGTCCAAGTGCTGCCAGAACTAGCATTTGGAGACCGGATCGGCTGCTCATGTTCTTCAGTAAGACCACTCTGTTCCAATAGCTCAGCCTCATCTTCAATACTCTTTTGAAAACACCCACCACACGACTCTGCTCTACTTTGCTCTGGTAGGTCGTACTTATCATAATTGAGCGGCTGTGTTATTTTTCCATCACCAGTATCAGTGGGTTTCTCCTTTCTTTTCTGTGCTTTCCTTTTCTCTTTCTTTTCCCTCTTCTTCTCCTTTATAATTTCTGTTTTGACCGTCTCCCTTTCTCTTTGGAGCTATAAATAGCACCAGAACAACAAACTGTAAAACAGTGTGCTAGGAATGCCAAAAGAAACAAAGTGCTATGCACCCTCCACTTCAAGGCATGTTCTAAAACATCATATGCATAGAACCCACTAATTTTAGTTTGTAACACTTCAAAGCCTTAGAGTTGTGTCCAAAATATAGAAGTTAATATATACACTACAAGATACCTCCAAACCAATAAGAAAATCCATGTCACTTTAACATTTTTACAACCTCCCTCATTGTCTCATTGTGTCACTTGTCCATTCATAATAAAAGGCCAAAATGCAATAAATAATTTTCTTTTAGTACAAGTAAAATTAATCCAAAAAAAAAATACAATAATTTTCTTATTTACAAGTAAAATTAATTCGAGAAAAAAAAACAATAAATAATTTTGTGTTTAGAATGATCATCATATTATGAATCGTAGGGGGGATAACTCATCATGGGATTTGAATTAACTAGCTATTTCAGAGTATGGATTTGGCTTAAGAGGACAAAAGAGTGAAATTAAATCTCAAAAAAACTAAATTTGCACCTAAGCCAAATTCTATTTAACTTCTCCCAACCAAATCTCCACATACTAAGAGTTATGAACAACCACAGTATCAACCAACCAGTATTCCCGAAAAAAATCTAGCAGAAGAACTCAACTTACTGCATAGGACAATCTCCTTAAGCAAACACGATTTCCAATCAGAAAATAAAATAATAATTAGCTGAGAATAGGAAAGTCCTTAATGCTATTGCTATCCATTACCCCACAGGTTACATCCTACACACCCATTTTACAATTAATCATATAACCATGGAAATAGCTCTTTGCCTTTCACCATATTAAAGAACCACTCTCAACAGTTTTCCCTTATCCACTTTCTTCTTGATCCAATCACATCAAATTTAATCCAATTCAACATCCAAAATCGATCCAACTTTTTTCCCTCTACTTGAAACCCAGATCAAGATAAACACATTTAGACACAAAGATTGGTACTATGGGTCGGAAATCAGTGAAATCACTACCCCCAACCAATCATAAATATGTAAGTAACGGTCGGTTTCCAAAGATCTTGATCCAAAATATCCAATGACTCGAATTTCACAAGACTGCCCAATTCTTGAAACCCAGTTCTCATTGTTCATTCACATACACAAAATATTTACAAGAAACGACAGGCTTCGAAGCACAATACAAAACACAGAGGCCGAGCGCAAATCAACTATTTATAGCCTGTGAACTTAAAAACCAGATCGCTCAACAAACCTTAATCGAATCGATCAACAACCCCGTGTTCCTCACAAGCCCTGGAGGCGGGTATGCATAGCAACGAGGCATCCTCAGTTGCCAAAAAGTGAACTTCTTAACGAAGAACGCTGATGCTAGGGTTACGCGTTTCTCCTAGGCGGCGGAGGGGAGCTTAATAATTTTAATGGTAGATTTAGGGGGTGAGGAGGGGTATATATAGGGCAAGAGCGGCTTCTAAGTCGGTTCCTTATAACGATAATACCCTTTAGGTTTTTTTTTTTTTTTTTTTTTTTTTTTTTTTCTGTGCAACGTAACATAGTAGGATGCTTAGAAAATACAAAAAAACTAGTGCAGTAAGATAACTACGTGTCTTCCTTCAAAATAATAATAACATTAACTACGTGACATCATGTTTATGTTATTTTTGTGTTCATTTAAAATTGATATGGTTTAGATTTAATTTTAAAAGTCACATTAATTTAAAGCGGACCTAAGAATTATATCTATTATTACTCGTATAATATAAAGGTGATGGTGCTATAATTTGTATCCGTGTATCAAATTTATATTGTTTTAAAGTATGAGTATAATATTATATATTGTTAAAGTATGATTAAATAATTAAATTTTTTTTTTTATCAGCTTAAACTTTTAGGACAAGTGGTGATTTAACATGGTATCAAAGAGTATCAGGAAAAATACTAGCCTACACATGATTAAGGGTGTTGAAGAATTATCTCACGTCGCCTATAAATAAGATTTTGGGCATGTTTGTAAAGAGTGAACAACATTATCCTATAGAGCCGATTTTATGGGATTAGCTAGGCCCATAAATTTTTTCATATATGTCAAATTTATTCCGATCTATTTAATTAAACGGATCAGACCCTTTAATTATAACCCTCTAAGTTTTTGTTAGGTTCGTGCTTGGTTTGCGAGTCTCTTCAAAATTTGACAATTATAAAATGTCGTTTGTTGTCTTCGGTCATGCCAAAATATTAGGTGTAAGATTATATAGGTTAACCCTAATTCAATCAATTTAATTAAATGAGTCAGATTTCTCAACTATAATCCGTTAATAAGGTCTCTGCCGCACGCAACAACATCCTCGGCCATAGCACGTGCTCTGCACACGCCACTCCCATCTCCATTTTGTTTTGGGTCACACCCTTGCTTGTCATCCTCCTTGGAGTTCATGTAAAGGATCTCCATAGTTGGTTCTATTTTTTGGGCTATGGAGTTTTGAAAATCTTGGTTCACAGTGGGCTGGTTCTCCTTAGGTGGTACCGTCATTTTGGCAAAGGAGATTTCCAAATCCAATTGCAGACTCGGACCCATATGTGGAGTCCACCAAGCTTAATGTTTCGGGTGCCTCTCTCTCTCTCTCTATAGATGCCATGGTGGTACTCCTTTTTTGCGGCTTTGGTTCAACCAGCTTCAATGCTCTTCTTCCTGCTATGGATCTCAAATCTTGTTGCTGCATCAGGTGTTTTAGGCAATTCACTGCAACTTCAAACCTCCATCTTAGGCTACATCGCTCTTGGCTTTTGAGTTAAGAACCCATGGATAGGCCAATCTCTATGCCCATCTCAATTAGATCTTGGGCTTTTAAGCACTGTATTGATTGTTCTGAAGTTGTTTGGGTTGCCTCGTCCTTATGTTGTGTAGTTTCTTCCCATTCCCCCCTCATCTTCCCTTTCTCGTTACCTGTAATTTGCTTCAAAAAAAAGAAAAGTTATATAATATTAATGTATGGTTTGAATCTTGATTAATAATATGAAAAGTATATCTCTTATCGATTGAAATAATTAATAGAACATTGATTTTTAGAATTTTAGTATTATCTTTAAGTTAAATGATAAAGCTTATTTGTTAAAATAGTTATTTTTTATCTTTATTTTCTCATCTCAAAACAAAGATGCTAATAACAAGAACTTAAACACACAGCACTCACAAAAATAAATACTAATTTGTGTCACATTAAAATATTTTTTCAATTAAAAAAAAAAAAAAAGACCCCAAAACACCTTAATAAATAGAGCCTAAAATTGTGTGTATCAATGTTTATCATTTCTGTTAATTATACATTATAATCTTAATGTTTATCATGATTTTAATATTTAAAAATAATAAATTAATTATATAAAGTTTTAATTCTTTAATTTGAAAATAATAAGTAAGTGATATTTAGAGAAATATATATAATAGTGTATCTTCTATATTTTTTTTTGAGGACATTGATCCACGAGGGAGTGGTGCGTCCCATTAATTTTAACACGTGTCTCTCATACTTCGATTCTACCGACCCCACCACTGTGGCCCATTTTCCACCTATAAGGATTTTTACAATTTTATTGAAATTATAAATTTTTAATTATGTTATTTTAGGCTATTTCTTCTATCGAATTGGAAAAGTAACATATTAAAAAGTAGACTTATAACCAATGCAATCAAAAAAAATTTATTCTCAAAATATTTTTATTTTTTATTTTTAAAGAAATGCTTATTTTTTATAAAATTAAAATACAATTTTTGACTTAAATCTTTATTAAAAACAAGAATTTGATAAAAATATATATTTTATTCTCATAATAACATTCTACATTTTTGAGGAATAGCAGAAGAATCGTGTATTCATTTCAGCCAAAACCCTAAACCCTCGTCAAGCGTGAGTGCGTGACCCTGTAACCAAACGGAAACAACCCTCCCACGATGATAAGAAGGGTTAACGTTAACGGTAATGGAGTCGCCGTACTCAGCCGAGCCATCGGACTCGGCGGTGGCGGCGCCACCTCAGCCACTAACCAGCGGTTCCTTCAAGCGGCACTCTACGGCACCACGGCGTACTCAAACGCCAACTCCAGCCCACATTGGCTCTCGTCGAGAGGACTCGCCGATCGCTTTGGCCCGATAGCTCCGTCGTCGGTCCCAAACGGCGTCGTCGGGACCAGGTTCATCAATTCTCTGGCCAAGGAGCCGCCACGTGCAGAGAAATTCTCGCCCAAAGACGTGGTTCTTTTCCAGTACGAAGCTTGCCCTTTCTGCAACAAAGTCAAAGGTATTAGATTAAATAAAATTAAATTAATTCAATCACAGTACGGTGAGTTTTTATTTCACTAGTTTGATTTCACTTCTGTAATTTTGTATCGATTTCCGCGGATATTTGATTTCTTGATATTTTTCCCCACTTTGTTTTTTATTGTTCTTTCAGCGTTCTTGGATTATTACAAAATTCCGTACGAAGTAGTAGAGGTTAACCCAATCAGCAAAAAGGAGATCAAATGGTCTGATTACAAGAAGGTGCCCATCTTGAAGATTGATGGTGAAGAGATGGTCGATTCTTCAGGTTTTGCTTGTTTGTAACCTTATAGTTTGTTCACTTAAATCAGTTGATTTGTTATATTCTGTGGTTGTTTTTGTTAATTAGCTTGTTTTTCTTATGCAGGCATAATTGATAAGTTGTTCCAAAGGATTCATCCAGATAGCCCTGCCGTGGATGGTGATGAGGAAAAGAAGTGGCGTGGGTATGGTGGTTCTATAGATTGAAAGACTTGCTCATTGAATTCTTGTATGAATAGCTAACTGCTGTTATTCTATGTGTAATTGTTGCGTTAAAGTGGAGTTGCCGGTCCCTCATTTCATCCATCATCCCATTAGATTGAGCTTATATGTCTGTGCTAAAATAGGATGAATTGATGATGCTGTTATTCATAATGTAGGTGGGTGGATAATCACTTGGTGCATGTTTTATCTCCAAACATATATCGAACTGCTTCCGAAGCTCTCGAGTCATTTGACTATATCACCACACATGGTATGATTTCAGATTAATCTCACAAGTTACATTAATTCACTTTATTGGTTTTCTCCTCGTCTAATATATAGTATGAAAACAGAAGACATGGCTGCTTGAAGTCCATCATACATGTTTTGTTGAATTTGTTTTAAGAGTTGTTCATTGCTTTTGATACTGAAAGGAAACATCAACTGTCAATTATTTGTTTCTTGTCTTTTTTGTTTTCATCATGAAAGCAATGAAGTAACATGCAACTTCACCAATTACTTGTTGGAATTTTTCACCTCAGTTACATGTGAGAATCGTTTTGAATTTGTTTAGAGACATAATTTGCCCATGGTAGTGAGGCAGTCTTTGTGCTCACTTTGATGTCGGTGTGACAAAGTGGAAAGTTGCATACATTTTTCAATAGTAGAGAAGGAGAGAGTTATCCCGAGAACAAATCAATAATGATTCTACGATGCGGGAAGTCACAACAGGTCCAACTATCCAAAAATGTGTTTAGATGGACGGTATTGAAAATCAATATACTATGAGATGATGTAAAATGAAATTAAATTAAGTTATTTTAAATGATTTTGTAATGTCAATTTAGATTGTGTAAACGTAGCACTAGTGATTGATTCATTCGGACAAGAAACTGCTTTTTAAGAGGCCGGTTTGCCTGACGAACTGAATTTAGCGTATTTATTTTGCTAGCATAGTCTGGAGCTCGACATTTCACCCTGTTGCCTTTCAATGTTCTGTAGGATATCCTGACCTAAGCTTTGGCCAACACAATTATGCCAAAGTGAGCCATAGCTTCTACCCAATTCAATACTCAGCGAAGGTTTGTCTAGTACTGATCGTGTTCACTTAGTTCAGGAGTTTATTCACACTATCATACATGATCTTTGGGTTTGTGGGTTGGTTGTGGTTCTGAGACAAAACCTGCCATGGATTTATCTCGACCTTCGCCCTCAAACTTCATTGTAGGTTGGTGTCTTTGAAGGTTCAAAGAGACCTTCAGGCTGGGAGATCATTTCTCTCCATTAGACTAGAGCATCAACAACTGTAATACATGAAATTTCTGTAGAGGCTTGAAGTTTAGAAGAGGGGCCCTCGTTTTAGTCATCTGAGTAGTTGCTGCTTTTTGCATGATATGACTTTCAGTTTGCATGTATCTTGCTGGAAGGACCACTTAATTCAGTTTGCATTCGTTGATTGTCTCAATAACAGTTTCCTTTAGGATGTCTCTAGGGATATTAAAAAAAAAAAAAGTCTCTTAGCTGGGTACACACTGTGTAAACCTAAAGCGGATGGTGGGCTTGATTTAAAACTAAATTGGCTTAGTACAATTTGTTATTCTTCATCTAGAGCATTCACAATTTTGGAGCAACATCGAGTTGACTGTTGTTGCGGTGTGTTAAATCTTTTCGAATTTGTTGTGGTTTAACATATCATCTTGCTTTGAAGACTTCAATTGATCAATTTGGTGTTAAACTGAAATTTAGCATATAACCTCAATTCCAGTTTGCTATACCTTGTTGCTTTAATCCCGTAGACTCAAATTTAGCTAATGACTCAATTCTTATGATGCCCCTCTTATATGCAGGCAATTTCAGTTTCACTGAGAGGATAATAGCGAAGTATACTGGAGCTGCAGCTATGTATTTTGTGTCAAAGAAATTAAAGAAGAGACACAACATCACAGATGAACGTGCAGCCCTATATGAAGCTGCGGAAACATGGGTGTACGCTCTGAAGGGCCGGCGATTTCTTGGTCTGTTTGACTGATATCATGATGTAGCTAAACTAACTGAATTTGGTAAAGCTATTTCTTAGAAATATTATTAACTGCTTTGATATTTCTTATCTTAAACAGGTGGGTTGAATCCTAATTTGGCTGATCTTGCTGTCTTTGGCGTCCTGAGGCCCATCCGACACCTCAAGTCTGGCAGAGATATGGTAGAGCATACACACATTGGTGACTGGTATACTCGAATGGAAAGAGCAGTAGGAGAATCTTCTAGAATCAAGGCAGAAAAGTAGAAAAGATTTGTTTGTTGGTTTGGACTTTGCTATTGAATCTTCTAGGAAAGCAAGGCAATTTCTGCTTCAGCTAATGGGGTCGTTGAGTTTTAAATCTCAGCTTGATATGCAAATAATAAATTATTATTACAAGAAATACTGAAACAAAATGAAAACGCTTTTTTTTTTTCTTTTAAAGACACGAGATGATATTGTAATATCTGGTGTTGTCTATATAAGTAATTTGTGTAGTTAGCTCCCCACCTCCATCCCTGAAAGTACTGTTATATACCACATTAATATCAATATCTCACACTAAGGTGGATTTACATTGCCACATCAATATGATGGAATATTTGTAGAATATTTGTGTGGTATATAACATTACTTTTAAGATATAATGTTAGTCAAATGTGTTTATAGAATCAAAATTTCTTATAATTTGACTATTTGAATTTCAACTAAGTCGGGCAGCCAATTGAAAAAGGGCGTCGATGGAGTTCACTGCTTGAGTGGTTGGCCTTTGCACCTTGACCTGCCCACATACCTGTCCAAAAACAAGTGATTTTTATTGGGGCGTAATATTACTAGGGGCTCGAGTAGGCTGCAATTCATGTGTTTGGGGGTAGTAGTTCATTGTTAGAATAATTTATGAGATTCACAAACATAATAGTGATCTTAAATGAAAGATTTTTTTATTTTTTTGGATGTTATTTTGAAGTGTAGGGAACTGAAAAGATGTGTGGACACCAAACAAGCCAATTGTCTTCTTTTTTTTTTTCCTTTTTATTTGGACGATTATAAATCTCTTAGCCTAACTAATAATAAGTACAGGTAAACATAGTTGCTGATCTTACGAAATTTTTTATTCTGTGTTTTTCTTGCTACAACTTTTATTATTATAATTAGTAAAATAATTAAGAATCTATGATTGACAAGTTAGTCATTTATTAATTAAATTGATAAATAAGATTTTCATTTATTTATTTTAATAATTACGGACTTGCACATAAAAAAAAAACCTTTGCAGCTCCCTTCCAACACTTAAATGTTAAACAAAGAGATTATAACCTTTAATTTTTTATTTAAAAAAAAAAAAAATCTATCTTTCTTTATTTTTACTTTAGCCCCTTCATACAAATTTTAATGCAATCTGACCCGTAAAGTTAAATTTTATAATTCCTATCCCAAAGGTCATCATGTGATCAAATAAAGAAAAGGGATGAGGAAAATGATCCCTGGAAAACCGGTGCTGTGGCTTCATGCTTGGAAGCGTCTTATCATGGAGAGGTAGTAGAGTGAGGCCTGGCCTATGTTCTTTATTAATTCGTAATAAATATAGAATAGGTAATAAATTCACAAGATTTTAAAAGCAGGTTCAGTGTAACTTTCTGAAAGCTTTTTGTATGAAAAACAAAAGAAAGATGGTTCCAAGGAAAAAAAAAAAAAAATCTCACAGCTCGAACTTTGAGCTGGTCCCTCTGTTTATTTCAAGGACCATCCTTTTCCCTTACCTACTTAATTACCTTTCTTCCTATCGCCTTTGAAATACTCCCTACTTTTTTCTTTCTTTTTTTTGTTTACCGTCCCATTATTGTAAGTTTCCAGGTGTAATCAACTTTGCATGAAGTAGTTGTGTTGGCAAGCCATCGTCCCACCTGCCACAACCTCCTTCCGGTAGTCGGTAGTTCCATAGAAGGTTACATACTTATCCACGCATTGATTATAAAACTCCTCATCATTAACATTAACATTAACGCCTATATTAGCATTTAAAGTCGGATGACAGGGGATTCCAGCTATTATGCTACCTGGATTATTACATACTTTTCGTCCAAAACTTGCCTAAATCTCATATTAAGTTTTTCACTTTTGGGATATGCCAACTTACTTTGACAAGTAAATCTCTTATAAAGACTATTTCACATCTGCTATTTCAATTGTAATTACTAGACATTCGGATCCTTTTAGAGTATGAACGGTATTGCTAAAAAAAATTACATTTGAAAAAATCGCAGGAAAATAAATGTATTTTAAAAATATAATTTTAAAAATTAAAATGAAATTTTATTAAACGTGGAATTGAGTTTTAAAAAATCTCATTTTTAAATAACGTGTTTTTAAATCGCATGTTTTAAAATCGTTATTTTTAAAATACTTAATAAAGCATGAACCCCACATTTATGTGGAATATGATTCTCTATTTTAAATAAAATTAATTTAAAATTAACTTATTTAACGATATATACTATGTCAATATTAATGTCTTTTTTAAAAATTAAATAATATAGAATAAATCAAGTTAAAATGAAATGGAGCGAATCATCCTCCTGTCTGGTCCTTAGCTCTTAATGACATGGAGATTCTGGTTAATAATACTCATGTTTGACCAGTTAATCAAGGACTTCAGTGAATCCGCGTGGCACCAAACTGAGGGGCTCGTATGAGCGCGAAGATACAACAGTAGTTTACGTGGAATTTTTGTCGTTTCCAAACGGACACAACAAAATATTTATGTAATTAATTAATTAATTGAGTTAAACATGGAATTCAAACTTTTCTAAAAAATAGGGGAAATCTTCAGCCTTTCCCAATGACTAAACTGACAATTTCTCCAATCTCTGAATCCCCTCCATAACGTCTGACCCTTTCACGTCTCAATTGAGTGAATTTCTCTTTCACCAACACCCCTCTCTCTCTCTCTCTCTCTCTCTCTCCCTTTCTCTGATGAAAATCTCTGACCCGAGAGTTCTGTGACTCCCTGTCACACAATCTGCATGTGTACGTCGTCGTTTGCGCGCCACCCTCATATCTCTCTCTCATAAATGCTACTTACTGGTTATGAAGCCTTTTGGGATTTCACAAAATAAAAGTGACTCCTCTCTCTCTCTCTAGTCTAATTTTTTTTTTCCTTTTTTAGTTTCTTAAAATTAAGTTGATGGAATCAAATTTTATCCATAACAAATTCCATTAATTGATTATAATTACATGTCATTAATATATTTGTCTTTTTTCCCACTATATATAAACAAATCACCCATGCAGAGATTTCTTTCATAATGGTTCCCCCTTTCAGTTAAAGCAGCAACAAAGATGGCAAAGGTTATGCCAAATAAAGAGAGAGTTTAGAGAGAGAGAGAAAAGGTCATGCTTCTTTTCTGATATAACAAGAACATGTTTATGAACTCTCTACCCCATTTCGTTTTAATTTCTGGCAATGGTTAAGATGGGTGTCCAGGCACAGTTTTACCCAGAAAATATGGATTTACCCATGTGTGGCCTACAGGATCCTGCTTTTGGGTTTGTTGATGACCCTCGCTTTAGCCTTCAATATCCCCAACAAACTCACTTTCATCATCATCTTCACCGGAGCGCTCAAAACGAAGGGGTTTCACCTTCTTCGAGTTGCAATAGCTTCCCTCCAATGCCCTTTTTTCAATCTTTTGATGCTCTGTTTCAGTTGCAGAGCCAGGAGACGGACCGCATTCTTCAAATACAGGTAATAATCTGTCATAATCTCATTTGGGTTTTCTTCAAATGGTTTATTTATGGTTTTTCTTCATCTGTTAAACTTTGGTGGTGATTAATCTTTATAGATAAAGTGGTAACATCGTACAAGAGTCAAAGGAAGCTCACACTTTAATTAATTATTCATGAGTTATAAAATATTAATTAAAAATTCACTCCTTCCTTTCTCTCTCTCTCTCTCTCCCCACTTTCTGTTTTTTTTTTTTTTTTTTTTTTTTTGTTGTTGTTGTTCTGAACAGAACGAAAGGTTGAGACTAGTTTTGCAAGAGCAAAAGAAGCAAGAGCTTGCAGTCCTATTGAGTAATTTTGAATCGAAAACGGTGAGTTTAATCAGGCGAAAAGAAGAAGAGTTGGCACAGGCAAGAATGAGAACAATGGAGCTCGAAGAATGGTTGAAAAAAGCAGAGATGGAAAGCGAAACATGGCAAAGATTAGCCAGAGCAAATGAAGCGACGGTCACAGATCTAAATAACACGCTTGAACAGGTCAGAGAGAGGCTGGTTTCGGTCAGCCATACAGCCGATGATGCGGCATCGTTTTGTGGTTCGTGTGAGCGAGAGGATAGAGTGCAAGAAGCGGTGAAAAGAAGTAGCAGAAAGATGAATTGTAAAAGCTGTTACTCTCGGAGCTCGTGTGTTCTTTTTCTACCTTGCAGACACCTCTGTTCGTGCAAGTATTGTGAAGCTTTTCTTGGTTCTTGTCCTGTTTGTAACGCTGTAAAGGAAGGTAGTATAGAGGTTTTCTTGGTCTAACGAGGAAGCACAAGCACCGAACAAAAGCAGGAAAAAGCAAAGAAGGTGAAGGAAAAGTTTTTGAGAAGTACACACCTGTTGATACCTGTACTGTCATTATGTTGTGTTTTTTTGTTTTCTTTTGCTTTTTCTGGGGCTTTTTTTGTACTGCAACGGTCGTGGAAATGATGATGGTGGTGGACCTGATGGTGGTGGTATAGTAAAGAATCTTTTTTTCCTTTTTCCTCTTCTGGGTTTATTTATTTTTTCCTGATTTAGATTAATTTCTTTGAGGGATTGATGGGTTCTTTTTGTTTAGCAAGAAATGTGTCAGCTCCCTCTCTCTACCTAGCGAGCGGTAACAGTGTACTATTTCAACTGACAAAAAAAAAAAAAAAGACATGAGATGAAAGCAAAGTTTGACATCTTTCAAGACTGCCTGTGTCACCGCCACTTATTAATAAGAAGGTCTTTTACTTCTCCCAATAAGCGCCATAAAATATGAGCGGCCAGTGAAACAGAGGAGGCAGAAGCAAAAGCTGGTATTTGGGCTACCGTACAAAATGCCGACACAATCACACAAAACAAAGGACAGCTTCATACACAAATCTTCTCATGCCTTTAATCTTGATCAAGAAAAAAGGAAAGAAAAAAAAAAGTAAAAAAGGGGAATAGATCGATTATGCAACATCTTTCCCTGTCCTTTTCAATTGTCTCTTTTTTTTTTTTCTTTTTTTTTTTTCATTTTTCAAAATTATTATTGATATGTGGGTGTGGACTAACAAATCTAATGATGGTTTAAAAAATAATAATAATAAAGAAAAAAAATTGAATCATTTCTCTTTTCTTCCAATCAAAATTAGTTGCAATTTATTAATCGAATTGTAGGTACCTTGGTTTATGTATGAGAGAAGACTCCAATAATTCCTTTCAATCAATTATTTGCTTGAATTGATTGCAATTAAGACAAATGCATGCTTTTATCCTCAATTTCCAACAATTTGGACCGGGATTATAAGAAATGTCATATGGGATAGGGGTAGTAGCACCTTAATGAGTGGGGTCTTCAGCCAAATAAAGCTACACGTTCGGAGGTGTAAATCAGAACATCTTTAAACTTTTTAAAAAAATAAAATAAATATCCTTACAAATGTGAGGATATTCTAACACTGTATATTCAAAATTTAAACGTGTAACACTATTCGTCTTCTGCCATTCTTAAAATCTTTTTGAAAAAGATCTCAAAATATATGTTTTTTTTGAATTCCTTCCTTACAAAATTTATTTCACGCCTCAATTTTTTTATTTTTTTATTTTTTAAGTTTTGTTTCCCCTCCTTTCAAATTCTAGTTCCGTACCTGATATGTAGAACCTATTTATCCAACTAAATTTTATTAATCTAGATAGCAAATTGTTAGGTATCTCAATCCTTCCATTCTCATCTCTCTCCTTCTAATTATCTCTAATTATTATTATTATTATTATTATTATTATTATTTCTGGTACTGAACTGTTTTTCTCAAATTTTTGTCCTCTTGGTCGGTTCTTCCCATAAAACACGCGGGTCCCCACTTCAAGTTTGGCACTTTATAGTATAGTATACTATTAGTAGGGATCCAACAATATGTTTGATGAAATTACAACCAAAAAAAAAAAACAACAACAACAAACAATAATATGTTTGATGCAGGTGGGGCCAGAAGGCGTAGCAGAGAACCGTTTCCAATGGATTGTAATGGTTGTTTTGTCGAGATCTCTTGCACCAAAAAGTGGGACGGTGATTTGGTGTTCATGGGTTAAAGTGGTGTCCTTCTCTCCCTCCCTTTATTCCTCGCTGGGTCCCGTCGGTCTAAATCCAGTATTCTACGCGTGGGCTTATACGTGGACGGACCAGATGCTCTGCTCACGTAGTGCAATGATCTTCCCCTGCGACATGTGGATCCCACTTCACTTTGACGAGATCAGAGTCTCCCAGGAACTGTTCCTTCCTTGGGAATCAAGTTCTCCACATTTGGTTTGTATGGTTGCATCTAAAGTGTGTGAAACCGATCCGCCATGATTACATTGGAGGGGGAAATGAGAGATTTCTGCATTTGCCCCGTCCGGCTTGAAAGAATCGAAAAACTTTTTGACTCTTTAAGGTCTTTTTCGTTCCGTATCCACCTTCGAAATGTCAGATTAGGCGGATAAGGAGATCGCATACCTCGGTCTCAGATGAAATGGAATAAGGATTTTCAGCTATTTATTTTGTTTAAATGGTTAACAATTTGAGCCTGCGCACCTCTGATATTTTTTATGGCTTTTAGGGGTCTCTGTGTCACTAAGGGGACTTTTTTTTTTTTTTTCCTCTTAAGATTTAATTATTTGTCATTATCTTTTTATCATAACTTGGTCCCTAATTAAAGATTATTGATTAACCTCTTTACCATAATTAGGGCCCTAAAAGCTTTTTTTTTTAAAAAAAAAAAAAAGAAAGATAAAACTTAATTATAGTAGCACAATTTCTATCCTTGTTTTATTCGGGCCTCTTTGCTTGTGCAATGAGCCCGCCATGTTTAAGGTGCTAACGGTGAAGAGAGAAAAGAGAAAAGAAGATGGATTTGTCAAGAGAACAAGTGAAGAGAATTTGGGATTTAAAATGATGAATTTATATGGCTTCAAAATGAAAACTTTCTACCTTCAAAAATATCTTAATGAAATATTGAAACCCAAAACGACGTGATTTTTCAAAAAAAATTAAAATATTAAAAGGAGGTTAGGCGAGTCAAGTCGGAAACCATAGAAACCAATTTCTGACCGAAACCAAATATCGCACTTGACCCCCACCTTCACTTGCGGTTAGAAGCTGACCACCGACCAGTGCGGGTCAAAACTTGAAATGGTTGGTGCTTTAGCTGTATAGGGACATTTGCCACATTGCAATCCATACCAGAGGTAGGAATTGCCATTAACTGTCATACTCTGTTGATATGACAATGCTAATCACTTGAACGATAAACTTTAATTATTGAAATAACTACTTTAAAACGTAATCTATATGTCTCTATTATAATATTTTTACTTATTATTGCTGGTTTATTTTTATTTATTTTAATTAGTGCTTGGTAATTATTTGTGTTTGTGTATAGCATAATCCAAAAACTTGATTTAGAAAAGAAATATATGAAATTCTGTTTTTTTTTTAGAGAAAGTTGATCTGAAAATATCTTTAGCTGAACTTAATAAGATATCTTCAATATCAAGTAAAAAGCTAGACAACTAAGACAATTCCAATTTAGGTTTTTTGTTAATAAAAAAAAGGCATGTTCTTGTTTTTGTTTTTCGCATTTTAATATTTATGCTAAGCGATTAATATTCTCTTAAACAAATAATATACACTTGTAACTTGTAAGTCTAAATGTTGATGCCATATATGTCCATAGTTAAGCCCGCACTTTCGCATTTTGTTTACCATGATAGGATTCATAAGATTTTATTTTTGTTAAATAAACAATTGAGTATTATTTAATGAATAATGCTAAAAATCATACTTTAATCTCACTCACTACTATCCTATTTGGTGATGAGATATAACTGACTTTTTATTTTTTAACAAGAATTGATGAACATTTGACACTGACACACGTTAGTATGGTAAAATAATTGATTGACACTGATGCGTCAGTATAGTGAAATAAAAGTGTGATTTATAACATTACTCTCTATTTTATATGTTAATAAGTAAACATAATCAATCCAATAGAGATTAGTGCCTTTCAATATATTGTCAAGAGGTTGGGTGAATTAGACAAAGAGAAAAGCCATCTTTATGGATTTAAGAAATTTTTTTAATTTTTCGTTACATAATTTTCTTTTGGTAAGCATTGATATTGAATGGCATGGTGGATGAGATGGGCTTTCCTTTCTATTGTAATGGGTTGGGCCAATGTATTGAATGGGCTGAACAGATATCATTCGTCTATTGCAATTGGACGCCCGTTTAGGCTAATGTAAATCATTTTTTTTTTTTTGAAATGGCTAATGTAAATCATTGTGATGCTGTCATTGTCCATTGTGTCAGTTAGGAGTTAGGAGTTAAGAGTTAGTTGAGTAGTAATTAGTTTGTAACTGCTTTGCTTTACTTCTGGAGGATTCTAAAAAAACATAAAGAAAAGAGAGGGAAGGGTTATGCAGAATCTTGTGCATTGAAAAGTTTTTACAAACTAAATTTATGAAAAAACTATACTTTGTGGGGATTACTTTTGAAAATTTGTGTGGATAATAATTTTTTAAAGTTGTTTTTTTATTTTCGAGATGTTGATTTTAAACCAGTTATTAAGCGAAATACATATAAAGATTCCCTATAATTAAGCTACATAAATTTCATTAAAACTCGGGTAGCTAACATAAAGAAGGTTGCTGGGCCTATTTATTCCATGAAGTCCAATAAGTAGGACCTACTTACCCAAGACAAGTGGGCCTCACGGGCCCCACAATTATCAAAATATTAGTCATTCATTTTAATATACAATTTAAAAAGAAGTCAAGTCATTGATACAACCAAAAGGTTTTAGACAATTTAAAATTAAGGTTATGTTTGATGTATTGGAATGATATGATTATCTAAAAGTAAGAATTAGTATTTCCATGAATTCAAGAAGCTCGAATAGATTAATCATTTATATTTATTTGTTTGATGACAACACACGAACCAAATTTCCAATGGAATCATATTTGAACCAAAATTTTTAAAAGACTTTTACTTGTGAAAATAACACAATAATAGCACTTTAGTGATTCCACACATTTTGGTTGGCGCCATGCCCATAAATCGCGGGGACTACTCGATTTGGTAGTCACGATCATTAGATCAGAGGTCATCGTTGGTCATCGCGCAACCCAACTCACCAAAAGCCACCACCCAACCTAGCCTGCCATTGTTGGCCACCGTCCGCCTTAGCCTATTCTGGACAATCATATACAACGATCTTTTACCAACTGTTTGCCATTGACCACCGACCAACCAACCACTATATGGGTGACCACAACGAGTGTATTAAGTAGTAGCCAGTGATAAGATAGGGAATGACCATTAGTCAAGTGTAAAGAACAATTTTTTAGCTAGCTAAACTTTTTTTTTTGTTTGTTTCATGTATAAAAAACCTATAATCAATCCCCATTATAGGTAGCTAAACTTAGATTTAGGCTACGTTTTGTATAATGGAATTGTGATTTCTTATGAATATGAATTGATAAATAATGATTTTATTTTTGGGTTTTAAGATTTTTTTTTTTTGAAATGTTATTACATTCATGATGAATAACATTCCTTTTTGTTTTTTTTAGAAGAACAACTATTTGATGGGAATTTTTTTTTTTTTTAATCAAAGGGAAACGAGTTGTGACGTTTACTTTAGTCTTTAACTAAACGAGGATATCATCTGGCTTGACATAGTGGGTCAGCCCAAAAAAAAACGAAAAGGAGGAAAAAAAACACCTAGTGGGTCCACATAGTTCTCCATCTGCGTATTACCATTGCGATCAACTGTAAATCAACTGGGAGACGTATATTTTTGCCACGTGGTCCACTGAAACAATCTTCCGTGCTTGTGTATTACACACAAGACTCCCCAATATTATTCCTCCCCAATTCGCCAATTTTCGCTGTTCCATCTTTCTGGTCTTTCTTCGTCCCAAAGGAACGATCAAACAAGAAAACCTGCCCTGTTTTTCTCTGGATCTAACAGAGAAAACCACACCTCCAATCAGCGATGCAACAAGGAGATTACAGCTCTGCTCCATACTATCAATACCCTCACTTCCAAAATCCAAACCCTAATCCTAGCCCTAGCCCCTCTGATCCTTTACCGAACCCTTACGCCTCCGCGCCACCCTTCACCTCCGGTTATTCTCCCTCCGACTACCCCGTTTATCCCACCACGTACCCTCCGTTTTCTCAAAATCCTGATCCTGTCCCTGCCCCTGCCCCTGCCCCTCCCCCTCCAACTGCTCCTTCGTACACCCCAACCACAAACCCCAGTCTTCCCTCTTCGTTCCCTTCTTTCGAGTCCCACCTGCCCTACCAACCGCCCAATCAGCAACAGCCCTATTATCCACCGTACGATCAGCATCAGACGGCTCCGAATTATGCCCCTCCTCCAACCTCAATCCTCCCAAACCCTAGCCCTAGCCCTAATCCTACCCCAGTGCAGAATCCCTACTCGGCTCCGTACAGCCACGTAAACGCTTCGACCCCTCCCGTATACGATAACCCCTACGAGAGTTCTGTAAAATTTGACTCCACCGGTGCGTATTTGGACGAGTACGGAGGATACGGTCGGAGCCGGTCCGATTTGGGGTCTGATCCGTACGGGAAGCGATCGGAGAGCGTGTCGCGGTATGACAGCGACGGTGTGTATGCATACGAGGGGCCAAAGGCGGAGCCGTATGGGGCTCGTGGCACGGCGCCCAAGTCGTCGACGTGGGCGGCGTTCGATGACTATGGGAGGTCGATCAGCTTTGGTTCTGGGAAGGATTCCCCTGTGAATTCGGGCAAGATCGTGAGGGCGGTGCCTAAAGCTGAGACTCAGCAAGACGTGAAGAGCGGGGTCCAGAAGTTTCGGGTCAAGTTGTTGCCCGAAAGTCTTGGTCAGAATACCATGGATGTGCTCTGCCAGGTATGAGTTTCAAAACGGTTCGGTTTTGTTTAAAGGACCTGTTGTTTTAGAATTGTTCGAAATATAGGTGAACAAGACCACATTGCTATTTTGATTGGTAACTTCTATGTATCATCCCAATATCAATCAGGTCCTAGGATTGAATTGTTTTGAATTGTAGTGTAACAAGTGCTTGAGATATGATAAATTCCTAGCATTTATTTCTGTTAATCGCCTGATGTCTTGAAATTGGTGACATGAAAAATTATTATCAAAATGCAGTTATTGGGTTTTTTTGCTTGCAAAGTCTTCAACAGATTGCCAGAGTCTAGGGATTGAAGATGAACTATGGTTTAGACTCATCTTAGATAACTATGGTTTTTACAGAGCTACTGAGAATTTATGAGCAATCACAATAAATTTCCGTGCTTTTTACATTTTATGTGTTGGATTGCTATGTTGAGCTGATAATTGGATCACGCTTTTCTCTTTCAGATTGGTTTGGATGGAATTCGCATGCTTGATCCCAGTACCAGTAGGACATTGAGAATATACCCCCTCGAGACCATTACAAGATGTGAAGTGAGTTGGTTGATTTCAGCTGAATTTATTTCTCTGTGTCCAATTGTTGGGTTAAGATTAAGATATATGTTATTGTTTCATTTAGGTTACCGATTCATCTACACTTGCATTTTGGTCCAAGAGCTCGGTGGACATTGAGCCCAGACGTATCAGATTGCAATCAAATAGTTACACTACCAATACCCTTCTGGACACAGTGACTGCTGCAACTGTACAGGTTGGGAGTCGTACTAGTAGTATGTCCTGTTTTACAATAATAGCGATTTTGGCTTGTCATATGTGTGGCTTAATAAAACAAACAAAAACCAAGGCAAGACACATTATTCTCGTTGAGGTTTAAGTTCTTTTGTGTTTGCCTTCTGAGAGGTATAGAGCATGTGAAACACATGCTTTCTCTCTCTTTTTAAATATTTCTATCTTAGTTTAGCATTTTTTATTGATAAGTTACACTTGTATTGATGGGTCTTGCAGTGACAACCTGTCTCTCCAGTCTATCCTTGGTTTTGCTTTTTTCATCAACCATTAAGTGTACTTGTGTTTTTGTTTTTCTACTCTGTAATGTTGGCTGTGGTTTCCATATTTATGACATGCATGTACTTTTTATTATGTGCTTTCTGCTTTTTTAATGTTCCAGTTTCTTAGAATGACTCTGAATAATTGTGGTCGTCTGAGTTGAGCTCACTAGTTTATGGAGATTGGGCTATGCGTCTGAGTTTGCAAAGCTGGCCAATGTACTTCTTGAGTGGAAAAGATTAATGAAGATTTGAATTATCATATATCTCTATTTGAACAGAAAGAGGTGAAGAAATTACAATTTAGGTACTTAGTAAATACTGTTGGGGAGTAAAAAGGTCAGTTTAGTAAGTACAATGAATAAGGCTTGTCTTTCTTCATTGGCACCCCATTCCTGGGGGGTTACTACCTGATCATGATCTTGGTATTCATGTACTTCCACACAAACTATGTTTTCGTGTTGACTAGTACCAGTTCATTTGCAGCATTCAGATACTACATACTGAAGCTCCTTTTCTTCATTTATAACTGCATAGAAGTGGTTAATAACAATATTGATCTTTTCTCATGTGCACACTTGCTGGTGTAAATATGCATGTTTATGATGTGCTATAGCAAAAAAAGCCTTGCATGTGGATACTATTTGTTTGTTTTTGTTCCCAACTTTCAATTTTCAAGGATAGTTCTTTGAAGACTGGATGTGTGTTGGTGATACATGATTTCCTCTTGTTCATTGTAATGCAGATAAAGGAGATGGGTGGAAGTAGCACGCCTTCTGATTCTTTAAAGACAAATGAACAGCCAACGGACAAGAAGAAAGGTTTTGGTGATTGGATGAACTTGATAAAGCCTGTCAATGAGGAGAAAGATCATTGGGTAAAATTAGTACCTATAAATATTTTCTTGCTCTTTTTTTTTTTCTGCAGGCTCTGGTAATTTTTGGAAATACTTTTGACTATTTCATATGAAAATTTTTCCTTGTAAAGAAGTTTTGTATAAGCCATCATTTTTGTTGGTTGTCAATTAATCACTGATTTTGGAAAAATAATAATGTCCATTCAGTTAGCTCAACTAGTAAATATGATTTGCAAACCTAACTATATGTAATTATTTTCCCTCTCTGACATTTCCATTCACCACTGTATATCTATTTACATTGAAATCAGTTTATAGAGTATTATTTACTTTTTGGCTTGTAAATCCATTGAGTTCTTAGTCTTTGTTATTTTCTGATTTTTTCCATTAGGTACCTGATGAAGCAGTTTCAAAGTGTACTGGATGTGGGACAGATTTTGGACCCTTTGTGCGTAAGGTACATACTTTTCATGATTTATAAAATGAATTATCTTGTTCTGCATGTTTCTTGGTGACCTTAAGGTTTTCTGTCTTGTTTTCAGCATCACTGCAGGAACTGCGGAGATATTTTCTGTGACAAGTGCACACATGGTAGAATTGCTTTAACTGCTGATGAGACTGCTCAGCCAGTTAGAGTTTGTGACCGATGCATGGTATGTGCTTTCCACTTGTATCTAGCGAAAGGAAATTACTAACTGTTTTAGTGCTTATTAATTATTTGTTCATTTTCTTTCATCCACTTTATATCTAACAGAGAATTCTTTGATGGATTCTCCTACTTGCCTTGTTAATGCTGTAGTTCTAAAGCCTTCCTAGCATAGTAGTATGGCTTACTAATGTATTTAAAGCGAACGTATCTGTCACTTTCACACAGATGAAATATCTGTAACATCATGGAATGATATCGTTAATGTTTGCATGTCTTCTTTAAAAACAGCGCCCATAGAACATTCCTGGAACATAAAGCTGCTTGGACCAGCAGTGTGTTTTGGGACATAATATTTTGATAAGCTTCATATGCAGTTGCTGGAAAAGGATGTTAGAGAATGTACATTTTATTGTTGGGAGAAAAAAGAATTTCTTTTTTTGGAAGGGGGGTGATAGAGGCGGGGAGAAATAATGGGAAAGTTAATGATTGGCTTATTGCAATGTAGATTCTTATCAGGAAAAGGCTTTCTTACACTCTTAAAAAATAATTCTTGATGATGTGGAGGCCTTTTTGTCAATAAGAATGTAACAGACAGCCTCACCTTCCATTGTGCGGGTAATTTTTGTTTAAGTTGTTGATATGTGTGGCATCGCTCTTTCTGTCATCATCTTGTTCTGGATTAAGATAACAGGAGTTGATACTTTTGAGGTACTCTTAGTTGATTCAAATCAACCCAAATAAGTTCGCTCATTGGGAGTACCTTCGTTACGAACATTAGCTTTTTTTTTTTTTTAATAAGTAATCGAAATGTCATTAAAAGCGTAAGGCGCTCCTATATGCTTTGGAATTAAAGCGCAATGTTATGAAGATAAATTGTCCATTAACATCCCCCACCAAGAGAGAGAATGCATGTATGGTTTGAGGTTTTTGTGGCCATAAATTAAGGACACCTTCTTGATAATAGTTTCTTTAAATTCTGTCTGGTAAAGAAATGGAGTATGAAATATCTCTACATTGCAGGATCACTACTTAATTGTTGCTTTAAGGCAATGTTGATTTGATCGAATTTCTTATTTTTTGTGTGCAAGGATAGGGGAAGCATTCTTTTAGTCTCTCTCTCTCTCTCTCTTTCTGTTCAATTTTAACAATAGGAAGCTATTTTATTATGCAGTTGTGGTGTGCACACGTGTACTAGTTATGCAAATGACAGTGGCTTATTGTACATTAGTAAGATTGGTTGTTAACTTCTTAAGAGTGTCATTATCCTTTATAGGCTGAAGTGACCCAGAGGCTGAGTAATGCTAAGGAAGTGGCTAGTAAACCTGCAGCACTGCAGAGTCACGAGGATCTTGCCAAGAAGCTTCAGGTAAATCCTACTTTTGCTATTTTAGCCTTTGGTGTTATGTGCCTTTTTTTCTTTCTAATGGTCCTTAAAATTGTTTTAATAAATTCGGATGATATTACGTTTTCTTTACTATGCTTATATTGTGGGGACGAGAATGGATTTGTTTCTCTATATATTAATATGAATTTTCAAAACTAGTCTACTAGTCAAGTAAAGTAGATGCAGCGTTTGGATTTTACTTTTAAGTTATGTGGGTGTGTGCATGCATCTTATTGTACTCATTTGATGGTAATTGTTTGTAACAGGAGGAGATGGAAAAGAATCGAAGGGCATCTTCAGGTAGTCTTCTTTTATGATTATTACTATGCAGTAGGTTGTTTATGCTTCCAACTTTAATGATATGTTAGCCTGGGCTGACCGCCCCTGGGAATAAAGGTTTGGGTTTTTGTCTTGGTGTGGACAATATAGCGTGGGATTTAATTAATGAGTCAAGTGAAACTCTAGAAAGGTGGAGTGAGGTGGAGTGTTTATCAGGTGCTCATTTGAATGGTTTGCTTTCAACAGGCTCCAGGTCCGATGGATCTGGGAGGCGGATGAAGGAAGTTGCCTGTCCTATCTGCACTGTCCATTTGCAGGTCAGAATTCAACTAAATTTCAGGAAACAACCCCCCCCCCCCCCCACCCCTTTTTTTTTGTCTCTCTCTTCCTTTGTTTCTTTATTTGATTCCTAATATCATCACAAGTCCTATGTGATTGTTACAGGTCCAAGTTCCAAGCTCGGGATCGGAGACCATTGAGTGCGGGGTTTGCCAGCATCCATTCCTTGTGAGTGCCCATTGATTGCACGTACCTTCTATGAGACGAGTGCCTAAATTTCTGGATATATGATGTCGATTTCAATTTATTTTACTGGTTGAGCTATTGTTGATTAATAATTTGGATTAGCATTTATGTATTGTTTATCCTTTATTTGGTTTTTTTTTTTTCACTTTGTTGGGCCTGATGTCAGCTGTTTTCACCGCTAATAGTGTATATGCAGTTCTTTTCTTGTAAGCTACATCGAGTTGGTCATGGTTTTATGTATGAACGCAAACAGTTAAATCTTCATATGAATACATGTATATCATATTATGTGCGCTATTCACCGGTGGTTTCCCTTTTACATATCCGAGCTGATACTATAGCAGCTTGTGAAAATTATTTATTTATTTTTAAAGAAGCAACAGAATCCTTGATAAACTATAACAATAATTTTATGGCACCCCGGGGCCCCAAAAAATATGAAAAACATAAATAACTTATATGGGCTCGCAAAATTACCCTCTTGTTGGATGTTGGGGGCCTAATGGGCTCACAGAAATGGCCAAAACTGGCCTATCTAAGGTCAAATAAGTGTTAGATGTCTACATCGTAAGGAGCCAATCCGTTTCGGCTAGGTGTGGAATGAAAACTGTTACTGGACGTGTTGATTACCGTTTCATGGTAAAAAGAGAATATAGATGCTTCAAAATTCACAATTCACAATTCGTTTGTCAAATCTGACAAACATCTAAGTTTGTCCAACCATTTGCCTCTCGTTGTCGTAAACAATAGTTCCTATAAATTAGTTTTTAAAAGTAACATGTATTTTTTAAAATATGTGAAAAGTACATATTTTTTTTATTAATACTATTAAAAAATATGTGTTTTTTATATTCTAATGACATATGTTAATTTTAAAGGCAGGTTATAATAAGTTTCTGTCTATGTCGGTTGTCAATGTTGACATCGCTTGTTAGAGTCACTGGTGAAGTGAAAAGCCAATGTGGTCTCTTGCGGCGACAGTTAACTACCTCTGGCAACTGGCAAGCCTACTGTTGAATATACCCCTAAAGAGAATATACTCTTGAAGGTTAGGTGTCTGGTTACAGGGATAACTCTATTCTCTATCCAGGTAAATTTTTTTGTTTGTTTGTAAGTACCATCCAGGTTAAACTTATAAGTGAATTGCTTGGATCAAACCTTGGATACACCTGCGTTAGGTGTATTTGGTGACAGAGTTAACTCCATTCCTTATCTGAATTGAGAATATATGAGGTTTGTTTGATCTTAATCCATGATATTCTTATTCTAGATTTCAATAGTAGGTTGGGTGGGTCATTAGGTTCCGTCAGCTTGGGTCAGCTCAAAACGAGCACAAACCAGATGAGTCCGGTAAACTCATCTCTAGTTTTCGGCTGGTCCAAGCATTTTTTTTTTGGCAGAATCAGACTAAAAAGAGCTTAGAAGGCCTGAAAGTCTCATGCCTTTAGAGATCATCTTCAGTAGAGTAATGCTTAACACCTTCATTTTTTTTTTTTTTTTTTTTTGTCGGAATTCATTCGAAAAAAGTGATGTGGGATGGCAATTAGGTAATATAAAGGAATAAATGTGGATGACAAAATTACCTAATTGCCATCTCACATCATTTTTTTTTGGATAATTTCCAAAAAAAGTGATGGTACTTAGGCTCCGTTTATTTGGGTCTAAAATAATTTCAAGAAAATCATATTTTAGAAAAATGTTTTTCAACGAAAATATTTTTTAGTGTTCAACGCATACGAAAAATCACAAATATTTTTTATATTTTAAACCAATCATATTAACTATAAAAATTATTTTTTATTTACAATTTTAAAAAATATTAATATATTAAATTAATGATATCTTCAGACCACAGCCAAAACATCATCAGACTCTCATTAGACCACTGTTGGAACTTGTTCGGGACCCCGCTAGGACCCGGTTGGCGACTAGGTCCCGGTGAGGTCCTGACCGGGTCTTGGTGGGGTCCCGACGATGTCCCTGCGAAATCCCGACTAGGTCTCGATGGTGTCCCTTCGGGGTCTCAGTATGTCCCGACGATATCCCAATTACGTCATGGTGATATTTCAGTCGGCTCTTGGAGAGGTCAAGATCGGGTTCCAGCAGTGTCCCGATTGGTTCTTGGAGAGGTCACAATCAGATCCCGGTGATATCTTGGTCGGGTTCGAGCGGGGTCACGACTGGGTCTCAGCGGTGTCCCAACCAAGTCCCGGCGATATCTCCGTCGAGTCTGAGCAATGTCCCAAGTAGGTCCTAGCGGGGTCATGACCGGGTCTCAATGGGGTCTTGGCAGTGTCCTGATCGAGTCTCGGTAGGGTCCTACTGGGGTCCTGATCAGATCTCTGCGATGTCTCGATCAAGTCTCGGCAGGGTTCTGACCGGGTCCCAACAGTATTCCGACAGAGTCCTAGCGAGGTCCTGACCGAGTCCCAAATAGATTTCGGCAGGGTCTTGTGATATTTTAGTTGTGGTTCGACAATTTTAGAATGAGAAGCTCAAACTCAAAAAATGGTTTGCAGTTTTAAAAAGGAAAAACCATTTTACGAATATTAAAGAAATTTTTTTGATCAAATTGAAAATGGTTTTCGTTAAATATTATTTTTCATCCCACTAAACACTGAAAAATATGAAAAATAATTTTACACCGAAACAAATAGAGCCTAAGCATTAGTCTATTCAGTAGCCTCAAATTAGAAAGGGCCATCCTTTCCAAAAATCGGGTATTCTCTTCTCTTGGACAAATTTACTTTCTCAAATATGGGAGGCTTTGTAGTCCTCTAGGGGTGGCAATTTTCCAACGGTTATTCTCAATGTTTTCCAAGAGCCCATCTTGCGGTACGACCGTAGTAAAATGCCGAGAAACAATCTTTGATTAGATCCCCATAACTCGAAAATAAAAAAGCAAGGTTACAAGTTTGAGCTCTTATCGTCTTAGCGAAAATAAAAGATGTCGGCACCATATTCCATAGTGGCTTTCCGAGTGACGGTGACACGTGAGCCTCATTTATTTTTTCCCATGTATGGAAGTGGTCCTCAGCGGCCAACCCATGTCGAACACCCTTCTAATTCTCTCTCTCTCTCTCTCTCTCTCTCTCTCTGTGTTAAACCCGTAGTCCAATGGTTAGTCATTAATCTTGGTCCATTGAACAATCATTTTCCTATCATTATTTGTCCAAATCCTTAAACCCGTAGTCCAATTGTTGAGTCATTAATCTTGGGCCATTGAACAATCATTTTCCTACCATTATTTGTCCAAATCCCAGTGAAGGCTACAGTTTGATCCACAAAAGTTGCATATTGGTTGGTCTCAAGACAGCTACACTTTGTTCAATTTATTTTAGGTTTCTACTAAGTTGATCTAGGCATCAAGCTTTTGTTTCTTTTTTTGGCAGGTTTTTAGTTTCATTTGCCCTAATTTCATCTCTCCTAAATCACAAGAGCCTTTAGGCATAGAGACTAGACTATGTTTTAGACCCCATCATCGCATGAAGTCCAATATTTCACGTGACAATTAAGAGTTTAATTTCGAGCATTTACTCTCTCTTTTTTTTTTTCTTTTTTTTTTTTTGAAGCATGTGACCATTATGATGAAGGTTCTGGATCACGATTTTTGTACCAACCTGGCAGGCTCTATAAATGGGGAAACTTAATGCTTAAAAATTTAGTTGGGAGTTGGACGCATAATAAATTGGACCGTACTGTAAAAGGGGATAAGTTTCCTACATATTATTTATTTATTTTTTGAAACGGTAAATTTTTAAATTAAGTGAATTTGGGATTTTTTTTTTTTTTTTAAAGTTATTATCTCAAATGACATGAAGAATATTACGTATTAAAAATATGATATACTATTAATTAAAATTAAGTATATTTTTATCATATTTTTGCACTTTATGTCATAGAAAAATTATAAACAAAGAAATTATCTTTTAATATACTGAATTTTTTTTTTTTGAAAAGTAAAAAAATAAAAGTGTTTCATTTTTTTTAATTGTTTTAAAAACCTGTCACATTTTTAATAAATAGTATTTTTAAACCGTTTGATGCATAAAAAAAAGTCTTGAATTCACACAATTTTAAAGTCTAAAAGTTCATTGAAATCTTAACTGAAATGGGTTTGATTCAATCGTTACATAGTAAGGTCACATTAATTTGACACCATTTTTTTTTCTCGTTGAACGCACACAAAAAGGTGATCTTGACGGACTAAGATCCTCTCCATTTCATTTGAAATAGAAAGTATCAAGTTAATGTAAATTTATAAATAAAATTGTCATTTAAAATAAAAAGTATTCAATTTTAAATAATTTTATTATTAAATTTACACTAACTTAATACTCTTCATTTTACTTAAAATGAAAAGAATCATTTTCCAATCTTCACATGGTAGTTTACTTGAAATGGAAAGAATCAATTTCTCATCTTCACATGGTAGTTTACTTGCATTTATTATTTCAATCATTAAAATATAAACATGGACGGTACGGACCTAACACAACTACCCAAGGCATACGTCTTTATTCCCTCTCAAAGATTTAAAACATATTTCAGTTTTTTTTTTTTTTTTTTTTAATGATATAGACGGATAGACCCTTAAAAATTAATTTTCTCCCCCCCTCCCCTCTCATTTTTTCTTTCTTTTTTTGGTTTCATCTCCTCTCACTTAAACTTTTGGTTTCACCCCTGCACATGGCAGTTTTCATGGCACTTGCCTAATTGGGGTGAGTATGCATCAGCCAACTACTCAGTTAGTATCAACTCAGCTTCATCCTAAAGGCACCATAAATGCTGGTGAAATAATTTCTTCCCCAAGCCAGGATTCAAATAAAAACAAAAAAAAAAAAAACAAAAACCATACAAGCTTAACAATTGCAGTAAATAACAAAAAGCCATGGAGTTTCTTCAGATCAAAGGTAAACTGAATAATCCTTAAAATTTGAATAACCCCAGTATCATTAATCAAAAGTTGAAAGGTTTAGAGCATTCACATTCGGCTTAACCAATGTTTAGTTAGAAATCATATTTTTTTAATTTTAGCTATCTATTTTTCTAAAGCACATACATTCGACTCATTATTTAAGTTATCAACTTTTACTTTTTTATTTAAAATATTATTTATTTATCTACTTTTCCTATTCTCAATAAAGAGAAATTAAAATTGCTCAATAAATTTGTTGGACATTGTAGTAGTTAGATGTGAAGCATTTTTTACAACAAAGTTAACTAAAATGGCTTTTTCTTGAGCCAAATGTGAGTTTTATAAGGTCATCACAAATGGAATGCCATAACAACATCGTTTTACTGTATTATTATTTTTAATTATATGTAATATATATAATAAATCAATAATTAACAGTTTTTGCCTATTTCTTAAAACCGTTAACTGCAATTGGTTTATGCAATTGAAAAGTAGATGTTATTAAAAAAAAAATGTATTTTTTCAATTAAGAACACATGTAAATTTTAAATACCAATTTGTAAAAAAATTGTAAGAATTCCGATGGAAAAAAGAGGAACGAACAAAATTCAATGCGGATCTCTCTTAGAAGGATAAATACTGACTTTCTAATTGCATCACCAGAAGAATCTGACCCCATAAATCATAATGAGTAATGCTATATTTTTAAGTATTTTGTCTAATTTTATCAAATTTTGCATATATGGCAAAAAATGAGCCTCACAAATACACAAATAAAGTCTTAAAAAAAATCACATACACAAAATTAAATACAATTAAATTAAAAAAATTAAAAATATAGCATTACTCAATTATAATCAATGTAATAGTATCCACTGTCCACATATCTATCATCATAGCCAACCAGACTGCTGCATGTGTACGGAATAAATTTGAGTCACATACAGCACCTTTCTTTCGGATTCAGATCCACGCTAAAAATTGCCATGCTAGCAATAGCAAGAATCTGGACCGTCCGTTGCAGTAACGGCCCAAAAAAAGCCACGCATTCAGTCCACGTCAGGCTTAGATATTGAAACCAAGACTAGCACAACATTTCAACGAACCAGCCCCCCACTCTCCAATCCTTTCTTACGCCTTCCTATCAAATTATTTTCAAAACAAATTCAAGATTTCCTTTCTTGCATCATTTGGAGGCTTGGCTTGTCAGGCATTCAGATTTCTCTATTTGGTTGCCTCTTCCCTCTAGTTCTCACAAAGTCAATTTCGTTGTGGCTATCCGTTCTTCTTTTGCTGTGGCTGCTGCTACACTAAGAGATCATCAGGGTAATTTTTTGACAGTTCATGCTTTAAAGCTCCCTCTCTTGGATGCTAACAAAAGAGAGGCTTTAGCTGTTTTTTTGGCGATTAGATTAGCTTCCACTTTTGGCTGCCATTCTATTATAATTGAAGGGGATTCTCTTTTGACCATTTTGGCCATTAATGAGCCCCATCCTCTGTCTGATTGGAATACAGCTTCTATTTTTTCTGATGTATCTTTGTTGTTTTCCTCTTTTGTTGCTTGGAAAGCTTTTAAAATTTCTAGATGTGTCAATGTATGTGCACACCTTGTAGTTAAATGGGCCGCTTCAAACCTTATGTTTGGATGCATTCCCACGTCTTCTTCCTTTGTTTCTTCTCTTAGGATTAGGAGTGGTAAAAACCCTCCTCGGTTGTAATTTTCCTCTTTCCCTTCCCTTATCTTGAATAGAAAAAAAAAAAAGTATGGAAGTTTGATTTGTTAGTTATAATTATTATTATTTTTTAAAAAAAAATTTGCCGTACCTTTACTCCCACGTAGTAGAGTCGGCCGCGGCCTCTCCTAACAGAAGAGAGAGTAGTTATGCTGTCCCTTTCATCTTTTGTGTTTTTTTGTCTTGTTCTGTTAATTTTTTGAAAACATGCACTTTCATTTTGATTTTTTTTTTTTTTAAACTTCACTTATTTCTTTCAAACTTTTATTGCTTTTGTAATTATTTTTTTAAAGTTTAAAAACTCTCAAATTTAGTGTACCAAAACTTAAAAAAATTGCAATGCCATCATACCATTAAATTTTTTTGTTAAATCTTAATGGATGTCTTGAAAGATCTCACAAGGTGACCTATGACGGGATCTGATGGTGACCCAACGTTGGGTCACGTTAAACACACCGTCTCTTTTTTAAAATAAATATAAAAAAGGTAAGACTGTAATTTTATAAATTTTATAAGAATATAAATGTCATTTTATTCATTTACTGTCTGATTTAACTCCAAATTCTAATGAAATGAATAACATTGCAAACTTTTTAAAAGTTCGATACACTAAATTAAAAGTTTTTAAATTTTAAAAAAGTAATTACAAAAGTGATAAAAATTTATAAAGGTTAAGCGAAGTTTCTCATTCTTTATTATTATTTTTTTAATTTTCAGAAATACATTTTTAGTTGTCAATAATTGTCAAATGAATTTTCTTTTGCCGAGCTTATAGGCAATATGCTTGTCAAATGCGGCTCCACCAAAACCACTTTCTCAAATTTTAAATTTTCAAAAACTCATTTTAAAACACAAAATTCAAAACACTTAATAAAAAATTTGTTAATCATGCCATTTTAGATTTCGTTTATTTTCGCGCTAGCTAGTCTGTTAGATCAACTAGTTTCCTTGTCTATGGGCAGTAAATGACATAAAAAGATAGTAGGTATACATATATAAATAGATGTAGAAGGCCCTGACTGAGCCAGACAAATTGTCGCTTTTTTTTCTTCTTCTACTATTTGCCTTTCACCAAAGTTGAAAGCAAGCGAAGAAGACAATGCACTTCCTCTTCGTTAGAATGCTTCCATCTTCTTCTTCTTCTTCTTCTTCTTCTTCTTCTTCTTGTACCATATTATTGTTCAATCTCATATTATTTGTTCTTTCCTGCAATACCAAGGCTGTCATAAAGCTACCACCAAATGAAACCTTCCCAGCAGTTATAGCATTTGGAGATTCAATCGTTGATACGGGAAACAACAACCTTCTAAAAACTATTGCAAAGTGCAATTTCCCTCCGTATGGGAAGGATTTTATAGGTGAAATTCCGACAGGTAGATTCGGCAATGGAAAGGTTCCCTCAGACTTGATAGGTAACCTCTCTCTCACCCTCTTTTTGCTTTATTCTCTCTCTCTCTCTCTCTCTCTCTATTGCTTTATTGAGCTCGTGAGCACTTGATTTCTTTTAAGATTTTGGATTTTAGTTCCCAGTAAGTATCCGATGGTAAGAGCATTGACTGTCACTTGGCCATATTCCTCTGTCTCTCTCTCAACTATAATCGACCTTTTTTTTTTTTTTTTCGGGTAAGTGAGCTCGTGAGCACTTGATATGCTTTTAGATTTTGGATTTTAGTTTCCCTTAAAAGTATCCAATGGCAAGACCATGTATAACGGCTTATTCATATTTCTAATAAAAGTATCCAATGACATACATCTGATTATTTATTATCTCTTATAGGTAAATTTTTAGTTATGAGACTTGCAATTATTAATTCAACACTTATATACCAAATAGACACAAGATATTCTCTCTTACACTAAGATACTTTATATTAATATACTTACTTCTGCTTCTATTCTCATTATTCTTAAAAATTACAGCAGAATTATCACAAATGATCTTTATGGGTCTTGCAATAAAATTGACAATTTCAACAACCTTAATAAAATTTCTCAACCATAATGCATAAATAGTGAATTTATATAATGTAATAAATTCTATTTCCATGGTAGACGTAGAAACTATAATATGCTTATTGCATTTTGAAGATATAGCCTTTCTAGTAATAAGAAAAATATATCATGAAGTTGACTTTTTGTTATCTACACATTCAACAAAATCTAAATAACCAACCACCTTCAAATGGTTAGTATATCAATAGTCCTATTGAATCTAAACTTAATTTTATTTTTTTGACTTAGTAGTCTTACTCTTAATACAATGTTAGGACTAGTGCATACATGTGCATACATCAAGATGGCTACTGCAGATGCATACATAACACTTTTCATCTGCTCTTGTTCTAATATATTTTGGGAACATTGATATTTATTGAATTTATTCCCTTAAATAATAAGTGTTATTGAAGGCTTCCAGTCCTTCATTTTGAATTTTCTCAAAACCTTTTCAGTGTAGGTTTTTAAAGACAATCTTAATATTCTTTAATCTCTGTCTTTATGAATCTCTATGTCAACAATATAAGAGGCTTCACCTAAGTCATTATGAGCATACTCACTTGGTTCAATATCCTCTAAAATTTTTGCATTTCTATAAACTTAATAACTCAATGATTATGAGAATGATAATAAAACTTGAATCCCTTTAAGTTTATTGCATAGTTGGGGGATGGTTTAAGGCTTTTTAGTGTCATTGTAAGGGGTTATTAGGTTAGTGGGCTTTTAATGGGTTTATTAGGTTAGTGGGCCTTTATGGGTCTAATATGTTAGTGGATCCCCTAGTTGCAAATAGCTGACCTTTATAGGTTGTAACAGAAAGTGCCAACTATTTGCAACTAGGGGATCCACTAACATATTAGACCCATAAAGGCCCTCCTAATAAACTCATTAAAAGCCCATAACCTAATAACCCCTTACGGTTCATTTCGTTTCCATGCAACTAAGGGTGTGCATTAAAGTGGCAGAGTAAAAATGGGGCATTTTGCATTTCACCTTTGTTGGAGTTAGAAGAGACGAAGGTTTTTCACTCTTCGTCAATGGAGGTCATTTAGTATCTAGTCTTTTTAGGCGACAAGATCTTTTTAATTTTAATAAAATTGATAGTATTTATTTCATGATTAAAGTTAAATTAAGTATATCTAACTATATATTTTATATCATATTATTTAATTTTAAAAAGGAAAATGCTTAAACATCTAACTAAAAATCATTCTAGGGGATCAACTAGTTTTTTTTTTATTATTATTTTAAATCAAATGTGGCCCACCTTTTCAAATGAAGAGATGGGTCCTACTTGATTTTTTTTTTTTAAAAAAAATGCTAGTTGATCTCCTAAAAGGATTTTTAGTAAATATTCTAGCACCCCTCTTGAAAAAAAAAATGTAAATAATAATATAATGTACACCATTAAATACAAACCACGAAATAAGAGGATCCTATTTCCTATTTAGGGACAAGTAGCAGAAAAAAGAAAAAAAAAACAGAAAACAAAAAGCGATTGGGCTGTTAATAGCCGATCAGGTAAACATGGTCGACTTAATTATCTCGTGCCATCTGGCAATTGAAAATTCAAAATCCGAATAGAAGGGCGAAGAGATCCACAAAAAAGGGAAAACATTGATTCGTTGTCCTTAGCAGTTCGCATGCCTATCCATTCCAATTTCCGGAGTCATAGAAAGCGAAAGACGATACATAAAAGTGTACTACCGATTGTGTGCAATTAGTCTCCACTCTTTTCTATTTCTTTTATTTTATTTTCTTGTTGTCCCCCTCCCCCTTTTTTTTTTACCATAAATTATTTAATTTCCTTATTTTTTATTTACAACCAATAAAAGAATTTCAAACCATAAATATCACATATGGTGGACTCAACCTCAAGTCTCATATTTTAATGAAAAAAATACGACCACAAATTTCTAATTTGTTTCACCTTTTAGCGGAGGAGTTGGGAGTTAAAGACCTTGTGCCAGCATATTTGGATCCACAACTGCAACCTCAAGACTTAATCACAGGCGTATGCTTTGCTTCAGGTGGTGTAGGATATGATCCCTTGACATCCATAACTGCGGTATGTAAACACATTTATCTCGCTCGCTCTCTCTCTTTCTCTCTCTTCTTAAAAAAATAAGAATAATGCTACTCATCATTTTTTGTTATCTATCTCCCACTTTTTTTTTTTTTTTTTTTTTTTGTGTGCTAATGTTTTTAGTTTTTCCTTTATAAACATAGTTGATGTGTTTCTATACTATCTCTTGTAAATCAGAAAGAGGTATTGTTATATTTGGCTTTATTGATGTGGTACTATCAATTAGTTAAATGTATATAAAATCCAAAAATTGTTATATATATATATATATAATCCAAAAATTGATCCACAGTGCCATACAAAAAAGTAAAATAAAAGTGTGATTTTTAACACGTGCTTATAATTTAGTTTTATCATTCTTTCCTAACTCATTAAAAAATAAAAACAGTTAGCAATATCATTGTCCGAACAAATAGAAATGTTCAAAGAATACATATCAAAGCTTAAAGGAATTGTTGGAGAAGAGAGGGCAAACTTCATCCTGACCAAAAGTCTATTTGTCGTGGTGGCCGGCAGCAACGACATTTCCAACACATATTTTCTTGCTGGTGTGCGGCAGTTGCAGTACGATGTCCCTACTTACACTGACCTCATGGCCAACAACGCTGCCAAATTCTTGAACGTAAGTAACTTGTCATCTTCCCAATTTTACGTAATTAAGTACATTGATTTGGGTCTTGACTAGTTTGGTGTGGAAAATAGGTCCTAAATCTTTGGACCCAAATGATTTGGTTCCATTTTAAGTTTAGTAACCCTATTATTTTTTGACATTGCGAAATTAATTATTCGCTCTACCGGACGTAATTATATTACCGAATCACGTAAATTTTTTGAGTTTTGTTTTCTCTTTATTTGTTCTTTACTTTTTATTAAACCTCCGTTTATTTCGACGTAAAATATTTTGCCATACAAATCAAACACCTAAAAATGTTTTCAGCCGATTTCACTAAAAGTATTTAAAAAAAAACAAAAAATAACTTTTTATATCAAAACAAACAAAGACTAAATTACGTAATCTCAACAATTCTAACCGTTATCATATCTTGAGTTCGTAAGCCTTAATATTAGAAATTATTGTAATATATTAAAGAGTAAAGATACTCTTAGGCTTTGGCTGAATGAACAATAATTTAGTCCAAGCCTAATTTTGTGTTTTTGTGGACCCCATTATTAAAAAAATAATTATTTTTTTCTAATCCCATACAGCCTAGGCTGAATTATTGTTCATTCAGTCCAGACTGATATATATCATTGCTCTATATTAAATTATAGATGCACCAGACTAATTCTTATTGAATAAAAAAAAAAAGAACCTTATATCTTCTGAACCATAAATATTCCATATTATCTTCTATTTTTCATCTGTATACCTTTTCTCTTTTCTCTAATACACTAGTTTTTTTCAAAAAAAAAAAAAAAAAAGTGAAAAGAGATTTATGTGGCAGTACTAACAACAATTATAATAGCAATAATAATACATAATTAAAAAAACTACAATGATATGTATTTTAATGAAACACCTTGTAAAATAATTCCAAATTCGAGAAAGAGTGAGCTCAAATTTAAAATGTAACATAGAAAATTAAATAAATAAGTTATTTCATATGTTTTGTAGGAAATATATGAGCTAGGGGCACGAAGGATTGGGGTATTGAGTGCACCGCCAATTGGATGTGTGCCATCGCAGAGAACCCTGGGCGGAGGAATGCAAAGAAAGTGTGCAGAAAAATGCAACGAAGCAGCAAAGTTGTTCAACGATAAACTGTCTTCAAAGGTGGATTCCCTTAACAGTAACCTGCCCAACAGCAAGATGGTCTACCTTGATGTTTACTACCCTCTACTTGATCTCATTGAAAACCCTGCAAAATATGGTAAAATATCGCTTTTTTAAATATTTTATTTTTTATTATTTTATCAAATGTTTTAATCTTTTCTTAATTATTATTTTTATATGTTTAATACAGGCTTTGAGTTTGGGGATAAAGGGTGCTGTGGGACAGGGGATATAGAGGTATCTATACTGTGTAACCCATCGTCTACCACCTGTCCAGATGTGTCTGACTATGTTTTTTGGGATAGTTTTCATCCCACTGAAGCAGCATACAGGACCCTTATTACTCGACTCCTACAAAAGTATATTAATTACTTCTTTTGAGGCAACTGACCATGCTACCACTCCAATCAATTTCAGTTGATCCAATTGAAATTATAATTTTGGCTTTATTCATTCGTTCACATTAATTTTTTTTTTTAATATATGATTCATAGAAATAATTAAAGAACCCATCTTATGTATTCACCCCCCATTAAGATCTGTCAATTTTAGAAATTAAATTTATCGTATTGTTCACCGGTGGACATGATTTTCCCACCAATATAGATATATGCAGACGGTTTTATAGTTCCGTACAGTTATGTTTCAATGAATCAGAAAGTAAGCTAATTGAGTTATTTAATCAACAAATTTGGTTCAAATCTCATATATTATTTGCATTCCATTGAAAACCACATGAAACTACTTATCTTTTAGAAAAAAAAAAAAAATATTGGAGAGGTCTCTGATATTTAACCTTTCATTAAATTATTAGCTATAGTTTAAATTTTATCAAATCACCTTTTAAAATATGTTCCATTATCCCTTCCTATGTATGTTGTTAAGGTTTATAACGAAAAATGTGACACATATGCGTAAGACTATATTAGGCCTAATAAAATAGTTCCACATGCATAGAAATGTCATCTCAACATGATAAATGGCAAAAAAAAAAAAAAAAAACACGTAAGATTATTATAATTGTATTGCCAAATAAAAAAAATGGAGTTGTTAGAATATCTTCTAAAAGTCCTTTTAAGGGTCTTTCTAAATTTTTTTTTGATTTTTTTTAATCGAATTGGGGCCCACCTTTCAAAGGTGGGCCCCAATTTGATTTAAAAAATAAAAAAAAAAATTCTAAAAGAATTCTTAGAAGAATTTTTAAAAGGTGCACAAACATTTCTAAAAAAAAAATTCAAATTAAGACACACAAGAAAAAAAGAAAAGTGGTGGCCTCCATAGGGGTGGCAGCCGCCACCACCCCCTCACATCTAGGAGGGAAAGCCAATATCTAAGGTAGTATTTGATTATCGTCTTGACACCACCTACCTTTGCACCTTCAACACCTTTACAACCTCAACTCTTGCCGTTATGGTCTTTGCTCTAGTGCCTCAACCTCAATTCTACATTACATCTTATGTAGTTTTTTTCGACGCTCCAGATTTAGTTTCACAATTTTTTTTTTCATGGAAAATTTAGAATTGAATTTAAACCGTTTAAAAAACTACAAAAAAATATGGTGTAGTTTTTTTTATTAACACATACGCTAAATCCTTTTGAGAGTAGTTGCACAATTGCAAGAAATGCATCAGGGCAGACTGTTGGCTTGATGTTTTCTGTTTTCACCGCTAATAGGGTATATGCAGTTCTTTTCTTATAAGCTACATCAAGTTAGTTATGTTTTTATTTTATTATTATTATTTTTTTTATACAAAGTATTCAGCTTCACCCTTTGCAACCTAATAGCACCTCGAATTCATTACAAAGCTTACCGAACGTGAAGGCTAGGGTGAGATATCCGCTTTGGGATCACCATAAGTCAGTCATGGTTTTATGTACGAACGCAATAGTTAATCTTCATATGAATACATGTATATCATATTGGCTACATTTGGAAATGGATTTGGGTTGGATTTTTAAAACCCAAAAAAAAAAGAACACTATAACTTTATATATTCTATCAATCATTTTTTAACAATTTTTTATTTTTTATTTTTTATATCGAATCAAACACTTTTTACTATTATTAAAATAAAAAAACTCACTAAAAAACAATTTTTTTTTTTTTTTCACTTTTTCATACAAAAAATTTACAACAATTTTTCTACTTTATATCATATTAAAACTAAAAAATCTTCAAACTTCAATTCAAACTCTTTGCCAAACATATTATGTGCTCAGCACTTTATTCACCGGCAGTTTCCTTTACATATCCGGCCGAGTTGATACTATAGCAGGTTGTGCAAAAAAAAAATTATTTATTTAGAAAAAGGAACGGAATTCTTGATAAACCATGAGAATATTTTTATGGCACCCCAAAAAATGAGAAACACATAAATAACTTGGCTAAGGTATCTGTCAACCGAAAGCACATCCCCAACCTGCAAACCTTTATTACAACAACAAAGGAGCCATTCATATTAATTGTTTTAAATCCTGTTTTTCACGAGCGTATAATAAAACACATAGAAATTGATTTGTTCACTTAAGGCACTCGATCCAACTCTGTTTTCATTATCTACTCAGCAAAATGGATGTATTTAAGGAAAGATAATCAGACATAATCAAACAAATCTACAACGGTCCCTTTCTCACATGCTACAATATTAACTATAACTTCCATTCAAGACAAATTGAAAAAATCAAATCAATCACCAAAGAAAATGTTTATCCTTTTCTTGACTCTCTGGTCTATTTTTTCTGATCTCCTTCATTGTCGTTGAAGATTTTCATATTATGGATTTTTTTTTTAAAGTTTTGTGTGTTAGGCCGTTTGAGTTAAGTCTTTTGGATCTTCTAGGGACAGAAATTAGAATAATGTTAAGTTTACAAAATATTTTATAAAAATAAAAAAATTTTACAAAATGATGTAGTATAATATGATTAAAAATGAGATAAATTTAAAGTTTTTTAAAATTCAATTATATTGTTTCACATCATTTTATAAAAAAAAATTTTATCAAATATTTTATAAACCTAATATTTTTTCATGTCATATTCTTATTCTATAGCGGGTTTTCGGATGATGATGATGACGGTGACGGTGACGGTGACGGTGACGGTATCGGTGATGTGTGAGCCCAATTTATTTTTCCCAAATTGGGAAGTGGTCCTCAGCGGCCAAGCCATGTGGAGGAGACACGGGCAAATGTGTGTGTGTTTGGGTCCAAAGTCTCCAAAACTTGTTTCCAACGCCCTTCCAAATTCAAGTACCTTCTTGGGTCCCAGTCTATGTTCCTCACTCTCTCTCTCTCTCTCTCTCTCTCTCTCTCAAACCGTGGTCCAATGGTTAGTCATTATCTTGGCCCATTGGGCAATCATTTTCTAAATATTAGGAATGCTATTTTCGGTAGGTTTTTTTTTTTTTTTTTTTCGAGTCTATATTTAATTTTAATTTTTTATAAAAAAAAAATTAAAATTAAATTATAGATCATTAAAAAAAAAATACTACATATTATATTTTTTTTTCTACAATTATTAGGCATTGATTTTTTTTTAATAAAGACTAATCCAAAGGTTAATGAACACTATCACATCAAGCGATGTAATAGAGTTGAGATTAAAATATAATATATAACATTATTCATTAAAAAAAAAAAAAGTACCTAAATCAAATTCTTTGTTATTGTTTGGTCTAAGGACAACTAGACTTTGCCCAATTTATTTTAGGGCTCTACTAAGTTGATCTAGGCATCAAGCTTTTGTTTATTTATTTATTTTGGTTTATATATGCATAGATATTAATATATATTATTGGCAGGATTTTAGATTCATTTGCCCTAATTTCATCCCTCCAAAATCACACGAGCCTTTAGGCATATAGACTATTAGACCCATCATCACATGAAGACCAATATTTTCTTGTGACAATTGACCTTTTTTTCTAAGACTAAGAGAGGGCAGGGCTGCACTGGCGGCACCGCACCGCTGTGTGTAAGAAATGGGTTTGCTATTACACAGTCGCACCAAGATGTGCCACCAAACCCTAGCAAAATCCTATGAAGAAATCCCCACCGTTGGATCTTTATGTGGCCCCCACCTGACGTTTAGCCGCTCGTGATGGTCCTAAACTTCCTAGTATTTTTCACCTTTTTATCTATGGCAGCTTGGTTAACGATCGAACTAGTTTGTTTGGTGCCGACAATTTTTTAGAATAAAATGTGAACTATTCTAATAAAATTAGTTGATTAGTGTTAAAGAGTTTGAATAATACTCATACTTTGATATAGTTTGAATTTAACACACGTGTTTAGTATGTGAAATAAACCCCTAAAATTGAACGGTTATTCTTAAAGAATAGCCATTTCTTTGTTTTTTTACATACTATGCTTTGAAATAGTCATTTTTGTAAAAATTATTATTCTCTCAAATGAGAGAAATAATTATTTCTTGAAGAACGAAATAAGTTTTTTAAGAACGACAATTTTTTTTTTTTTTGCAAAATTTATTAAAAAGAGAAAACTCAAAAACATTATATGGGTGCCAATCACCTCAAAGAGTGTCCCATATAAAAGAGTCCACTCCTTAAGCATTGTCGAAGGTGACACACTGAAAGTGGTGTGACCACCCCAAAGTTTTTTGAAGGTCCACCACAAGGACTCCATAAATGGTGCAACTATCCATTAAGTTGAGGTTACGGATCACGATTTTCAGGATTTTTCATAAGCAAAAAGATTAGAAGGCATTATCGCATAGTACAAGGCTCCATAAATGGGCAACTAATAAATACACAAAAATGTAGTTGGGGAGTTGGACCCATAATAAATTAGACCCGTCCTATGAGAGAATGACCGAAGGAGAGTGAGTTGTTGTCGATTAAAGCTGCGAGAGTAGCAATTGGGGGGTTGGAATAATTAATCCTCAATGTGCTCCTCATTTAAACCATTACTTCCCCCTTATGTTCACCCACTTTTCACAGCTATAGTTATCAATTAGCCTAGACTAAATTTGACATTAATTGGACACATTTTTCTGTTTCTCGTGGAATGCAAGCAAAGGACAATTACTATGTCCAACTGTCCAACACTAAAATATGAACCCTAACGTGACTATTTGTACTACATTTGTGATATTTATAAGTTGACGAGACACTTATTATGTCAATTATTAAAATATAAATTACTACATCGTAGTTCATATGGCTTTTAATTTGATCAAATGTGAATTATAACGTACATGTATAAAAGCATTCACATTTGACTTTTTATATTTATTTTTTATTTTAATGATAAAATTATTTTTTCTTACTTTACTATTTATTTTTTCTAATCATTAACATCCGGTTCTCTAAACTAGAGGTATACTTTCATTTTTTTTATTTAAATATAATATTTTAAGAAAAAGGAAAGAAAAATAAAATTGAGAAAAACAAAAAGTTTGAGAGATAAATTGATATTTTATTAGTTTAAATAAGAGTACGAAGTCATTTTATGTTTCCCACTTTTTTTTTTAAAGTGGAGAGCCGGATGGAAGTAACAAAATTGCTTAAAATGAATCTTGACTCTTTAAAATAGAAAAATTTATACTTTAAATAGCCAAATAAGAATGCTTAAGAATATTGTAATACCTCAAATATATTTCAATACAAATACCATACAGAATTAGAAGGAAAAAAAATTAAGAAAACAAAAAAAATAAAAGGAGAAAACAAAAACTCCAAGTAATCGATTCATTTTCTTGTCACATTAGTCAACGAGAAGTAGTTTCTTTAAAACTAATTTCCTAAATATTTAGGAAAAACTTTGTTGTTTTTTTTTAAAAAAACCAACATTGTACCAATTTTTCTTGGTGTTTTTTAAACTAAAAAAATATCAAGAGAACCAAAAGTTGTACCCTAAATCTAAAAAACAAAAGTGATTCCTTTAATATTATTTTAATATAAAAAATTTTATATTTTCTCTAACATTTGTTTAAAACAATAATTATATAATTTTTTTTTCATCTTTCTTTTCCTTAGTAAATGATATATGGATATGATAAATAAAATTATTATGAAATTTATTTGAATAGAAAAATAAAAAATAATTTAATTTTTTATATTTAAAAATAATCTAAAAAACACTACTGCTAATGCTTTAGTAGTCCTTGAGATAGTGAGATTGCACATGCCTTCAATTTGCTGCTTTGTACCGTATCCTCTCCATTTCAATTTGAGCTATATAGTGTTAATAGGGGATAAAATTGTCATTTTACTTTTTGTTAAAACAATTTTACCCTCCTATTTTCAGTATCGTTGAAATAGAGAGATCCTTTTCCATGAATGTGATGGTAGATTACAGTTAAATGCTCGGATCATTAATGGATGGTCTCTGGAGGTTGAGCTACTTTGTACTTTGTAATAATTAATGTTGATGGGTTAGTTAGAAATAAAATATTAAGACTGATGGGAATACAAAGTCAATTTCGATTGAGTGTGATGGTAGCGATGGTAGCTTAATTGTACTTATCAATTTTGATTGAGTTTTTGATCTTTTAATATATGGTTTAAGAAATTATATTCTACACGCTCTAAGTCACATTCTTTAATTTTTTTTTTCGGTTTTAATCATTAAAATTGCATAATAAATCATATGTCGGATTTTTTTTTTTTTTTTTTCTAAATTGTTGGGAAAAATAACCAAAAAATTATAATATTATTGGATTAGAATTCTCAACAATTAAAAACCTCTCTTCTTTTTTCAGAACTCAAAAAAAACTCATGGCTGCCATGGAAGGAGAGAGCGATCTGAATCTCCCTCCTCCCCCCCTTCCCCTCTACTCCCCATTTCTTCCTTCTCCCTCCTTTTCTCGCCTCTTCAGAAGTATTAATCGCCTTTTCGGCAGTCCTATCCTTCTCTGTGGAGGCTTTATTCATATCTCCAGTGGCTTTATCTCTACACTGCAGTTTCGCCAACTCCTCATCCACGACTTGTTGGCTGGGTTCTACCTTATCTGTTTGCTCTACAGCCCGGATC
>FXXK01002361.1:16333-28677 GCA_900184695.1 Betula pendula | reverse complement strand
TTTTTTTTTTTATAAATTGTCATAAAGAATGATGTATGTGTACGACGGTTTATAACAATTACTCTAAATCTTGAGAAGATCGTGAACCTATATGTAAAGTGTAGGTCACTTTGATGTATCAAAGAGTGAGACCTCCTTACAGTCGACATTTCAGTACATTTGAGTGATTGCATGTAACATTGTGGGAAGATCATTTTTAAGAAGGAATTCAAGTCCTTTGTTAGGAACAAAGTGATAAAGAATGTTCCCTCAGTTTAGATTTAATGGGAATGATTATTTTAAAGCTCGGTTTGAGTGTTTCATTGGAATTAAATCAAAAATACTAATTAGAATGCAGTCACATTTGTTTAATGAAATAAATTGTGATTGTCTATTGAAGCTATATATATATTTTTAGGTCTCTCTTTAAACGGATGTAAATTAACTATTTGTTTTGGGCCTCAGTTATATATTTATTTATTTGGTTTGCTTTTTATTTAATAAAACATGGGTCTAGAATTAGTATTAATTTTGATAGAATTAATATCTATTAAAAGCGTCAGCAACACAGCTTAATGAAAATCCCATTTCTCTAAGAAGTGTGTAGCGATTGACAAATTCTCGAGAAGTCAAATTTTAATGCCAGGCTGCAGCAGATCAATAAGTATAAGAGCAAGAAATGATGCCAAGGTCCACAAAGCTAGTATATACAAAACAAACTTTCATGAGCCAAACATATTTCTGGAATGCTGACAAATGAATAGCATTTGGGAGATTACCTTTGTCCAATTGGGATCCTAGGATGTCAAAAAACTATGACTATGATTTTTCAATGAAATAACTGGATGACAGGAATTAAGTTCCTTTCAACAGAATGAGAATCCCAAGGTGATAAAAAAAAAGCTAGAAAAAAAAATAAAAATGAATATATTTGGTATTAAAATAAAAGTCAAATATCAAGAAAGGCTTAAGAGATACCATAACAGAATGTCCAGTTGTTTTCTAACCACCAAAACACATAAAGTTACATATAAAACACAATACTACAATTAAAGGACCAACTTACGTAAGACCCATTACGCTAAGGGATCCACCACACCATATACCCATAAAAGACTCACTAATCTAATAAACCTATTAAAGACCCACTAACCTAGACCCATAAAAGATCCACTAATCTAATAAACACATTAAAGGCCTACCAACCTAATAGACCCATTACAACAACTGAAGTTGATTTGTGTTTTCCCTCCTTATTCAAAAGGCATCGTGTCACTAACATCTATCATAATTAATTTAAGGAGAAACTTTATTTAGACCCTCCAAACTTTCATTCGTTTTGACATACCCTTTGAATTTTGATTTTCTCAGTTTGACCCCCCATATCTCCAATATGTATTATTTAACCTCCTCTCTGTTAGGATTTTTTGTTAAATCCTAACGGAGAGGTGTAAATGATACATGTTGGAAGTATGGAATGTCAAAATGAGAGAAATCAAAGTTCAGGAGTATGTCAAAATGGGTGAAAGTTTAGAAGGCCTAAGTGAAGTCTCCCCTTAATTTAAAATGAGATTTTCCCTTAAAACTGTATTTGTGTTTTCTGTAAAAATTTGGTCCGATATAGCTAGGACTAGCTAAAGATTTTCTGTGTTGGAAATCAAAAAGGTTTCGTCTGTAGGATCTTTTTGGTTTTGTTGGTGTTTTGAATGTGAGAAAACCTTGAAAGTTCATTTTCTCCCTGAGATTCATGAAGGGGCAAATGGAGCAGCTACAGGTGTTCATCTGACTTTATACCAGCTCAACAATGTCCTTATTTCCTGGTAAACAACAGTGTAGATGAAGTTGTCCGAAATTTGGAGTACAAATGATATGTAATCCATATTTCCATGCATGATATATATAACAACACTTCCAAAACTAGTGCTCTTTATGATATACTAGCTAATGATCATTTTAATGAGGTTCTATATGGAGTATCAATCATGTAATTGAGACATTCAGTAATTTCTTTAACTGCTACATGGCTATTGCTTTTTGGTTGCCAAGAGGTCAAAGATGCAGCACAACCGTTGATAGTGTGTCACACCCATGCAATTAATTTTGAAGATCTCATATGTTTTGTGTTCCTTAACTTTTTCAATCATCTGGATTGATAATACTGTACAATTTTTGAATGATTCTGTAACATGTAAAGAATAATTACTGTCTTGTGTACATGTGCTTTTCAGTTACCTAACTACTTCGATCTTTTTTTTTTTTATATTGGGATTTATTTGGCCTTATCTGTTTGCTTAGTACTGACTCCTGATTTATTGCTGGATTTATTAAAAAAAAAAAAACAGAAGATTTGCTGCCCAACTGCATTAATATCAATGTCTTCAGTACTGCACTATTCCGAAAGGCATGTCTATTAATACTGAATTACATTGGGGAGTAAGTTTTCCTTGATTTCTTCAATTTTATTGTATTTCAATTATTCGTTTCTTGCAGAAATTATATGCCTCATATAGTATATGTTATTGTTCAATCAATGCTATGCTTGGGGTCCGGAACATGTTATTGTTCAATCTGAGGTATGATTCATGTGAATAATTTTTCTTTGCAATTCAAGGTAAGGTTATGAGACCTGATCCCGGTGTGAATGCCTGTCTATTATCATTAATATATTGCTCTTGTTAGTATTACTTTTATTGGTTGATTATGTCATGATTATATCAGTTTTATAGCTTCCTCATGGCTATATGAGGACACAATCATTCAGCTGGAAGCATATTTTATTAATCAATGTGCAAGAATATTGACGTTGTTTCTGTTGCACTGTGCAAGAATAGGATTGTACAGCTTGTGAATTAATTGAATGGCAACATTTCTGCCCAATTGGTTGTTTGTCTTGTACACAATCTGGTCACGTTATGATACAAAGTATTGTGTCAATTCAAGGGTAATTCTATGAGGTGGCAATAATAATTCTATGAAGAAATGAGTGGGGTCCGGAACCTTAGACCTTAATTTTGATTCTCTCTCCTTCTCTCTGATGCTGACTGATAATTATTTTTGTTGAGTTTCATTGAAGATCATGAACTTGAAATTTTGTCAAATGGTCTAAGAAAGCATTTAAGCACACGTTCCATTAAACTTTTTTGCTTTATAAAGTTATAGTTTCTTTTGCTCAAATTATTTATTGTTCTACATATAAAATTTCCATACCGATCTTTGTCCTAATAACCAATTAACTGGATTTGTTCCTTAAATCAACCTATGTTCTTGGTGGATCAGAGAAGATAAAGCTGCTTTGACAAGTCTAAATTGTTAGTTTCTTCTTTATGGTTTTAGAATTTCAGATGACATAAGACATGTAATCATTGAATTTTAGAATTTCATATTCGGAACTTTGGTTAATGCACGTGAATGTTAAAGTATTTGTTGATTAAATACTTGTATAATGTAAGAATGATAGTTCTCTATCATGTGACTACTCATGACAAAATTATTTGCAATTAATAATAATATAATTAAAATTTAATTTTTTCAAAAAATAAAAAATAATACAAAGTTATTCACAACGAAGTCATTGCAGATGACTTGATATGGAGTTTTTGTCTCTGATGAAATATATTTCTGCAGTTTAGAGTTGACTGAGAGGCGATGTAAGAGAGTTCTCCGGCGAGTTTTGGACAAGTTTCCCGGATTGTTTATGTTGTTTTTTGAGTTTTTGGGTTGTTGAAAATTATGACGTCTGACGTTGTCGTGTTTATAAGTTAGCGTTGTCTGCTTGCATGGATTTGTGCGGGCCGTACATCTCCACTTGGGGCATTGGGGGGCACCTGAGCGTGGGTATATTGACCAACACTGAGGCGTGGGTATATTGACCAATAACAAAATTTTATTGGTTTAACAGTTTTTTAAACAATATATTAATTCTGCAATTTATCGTTGATGTGCGAAATGGCCGTGACAAATGCACTGAAATCTAGTCATACTCCAACGCAACGCAGAACGTGGCTCTTGTTCTAATTTCTCACCGAGAGCACTAAACTTAATCAATGGCTTTGGCTCACCCAACACAGTACAAACAAAGTAAACCTCAACTTCATCAACATCATTAATCATAAAAAAACAATAACAAAACGCGTGCGACCTGCCAGCCTTATCCACTCCTATACACTGTGCACTTCCTTCAAATAGGGGTTCCAGCCAACGTTGCTGACCACTGTCCCTCACACCAACCAATCAAGGTTTCAAAAAATCTTTCAATTTTTTTATGTTAAAGTATTAATTAAATAATTAAATTTATCTTTTTTTCTCAGTTTAAACTTTTGGGACAAGTGGTGATTTAATATGATATCAGACCCAAAGATCCTGAGTTTGAACCTTGACTCCGTCATCTCACCTCCCATTTAGCTTCTAATGGCTTTTTCTGCTTAAATTAATTAATCTTTTCTCTAATTAACAGTTTATACAGTATTTCCGATTCTTCTTTTTTCTTTGCATTTGTATATATATACTTATATTATGTATTATAATTTTAAGTTCAGAAAATGATTTGTTCAGCTCATGATCTTGTGCGTCGAGAATGGAAACAATCTTTTTTTTCCTTTGCTGCCGTGGGCATTGACCTTTGAATCCATAAAAGATTGATCGAAGAGCCGTGTTTAGCAAACTTCTGGTTTGCATTGGGTCGGTCTAGATTAGATTAATGTTTAAATATTAATCAATTCATTTTTGGACTCATATGATCCGATTCTTCTTTTTCCTTGCATTTGTATATATATACTTATATTATGTATTATAATTTTAAGTTCAGAAAATAATTTGAAACTGAAACCCTAAAAGTCAAAACTCTGAAATTGTGAAATGTTGTCTGCCGCTTGCTCCCGTCCGTAATGTCTATTATGTCTTCATGAATGGAGGAGGGTGGGCAACCAAGGTATCTGAAATTTTTTTACCAGGTGTGAGAAAATTTTGAAAGTTGAGAGGGGAGCATTTCCTCTATCCCTACTTAGCAGTAAGCAATTAGAGTTAATAGGCAATTAAAAATCGCCTGCTTTTTTTAGCCCTAATAGGAAGTGGGCGTGTGTGACGGTGTGTCCACCGGTTTATCTCAAAAGATGCCATTAACCACTTCGAAACAAAAAATGCCATTAATGACGCGATACAAGTACGAAGTGTAAAGATGAAGCACACTCAGGTTGATGCTCAGCACTTTTTTTGAAATGGTGAATCCCATTTCAAAAAAAAATAATATTTTTTTTTTTTATATTAAAAGCAGCCCAGGCTGATGCACTGGGCTGACGCTAATTACGATTCAAGTACGAAAGTGCATGTGACAGGATACTTTCTTTGTTTTTTTTTTGAAATGACATATGACAGGATACTAAAAGGTCAAGATGGTGTGCCTTTTTGACACACGTGCCGGTAAGCAAACAAAAGTTGCGTATAAAGACAAAAAAAAAAAAAAGAAGAGCAGACAAAAGTTCGGTTGCATTTTTTTTTAAAAAAAATATTTGAACCTAGCTTCTGATTCGTAGGTTGCGGTCCAAACATCCATCGTCGTTTTTTAATAATGGTATGCTGTTAGAAACGTTCGAACATATTTCTTCTTAATTAATGATTATGCTTTGATATCTTGACATGCATGAGGACGCAGCTTGCCAAGTGAGTGAGGTGCGTTATTTTTAGTAAGAAAAAAGCTTGGGGGGTAATAAAGTATATATTAATAATTTTCTTACAAACTTGACATCATAATTTTTAATTAGTGCCACGATTGAAAGAAGACAGAGAGATCGACGTAGTTCATTCTTCCTATAAATTAATGTACATGCTTGATGTTTCATCGGCAAGAATAGCCAATATTTCGTTTCTCTCACTCTCTGTGATTTGATTTCTGGTTTGCCTTGTTATTCCATTACTTTATTACTTTGTGATCACTTTGTTCTTGTTCTTGTTCTGATTTATTTGATAATTGTTGTATATATCGGCAGGAATTAATTGAAGCATGGCGGCTCCCGTACCCGTACTAGAAGATTATTACTCTAAAAAGGTGTACCAGAGGCGGTTGACAGCAAATGACATGAAGGAGTGCTCTAGACTCTACATAAAGAAGTCACCTGCTCGCAAAATTTGCCCCGCAGCTTTTCGTCCTCATGTGGAGACTAATTATACAAGGGCTCTTCCCTTCTTCGACGCTCGCCGTAATCCCTTGCAGATGGTCTTCCTCAGAAGAGATAGCAAACGTTATCTCATCGGAGGGTGGGGACGTTTTGTTCAGGCGAACAATTTAAGCCCAGGAGATATTATCAAAATTCATAAGCTCACGCCCAAAAGTGGAGCAGGAGAGGCGTTCTTCATGATTGGCCGTGTCGAAGTTGCGGGAGTATTAATTGACTAGATTTTATTTGACTAGGTGGTTTGCTTTTGTTATGTTTGTAAGCATATTCCCAATAATAATAAAATTGATATGCTTAAATGTGCAGCGGAAAGGTAAAAATTAAATTGTTTGAAAACTGCATTTTTAAAAAAATTGTGATTTGAAAACGGAAAAAATCAGCGTTTTCAAATCGCAGGTAAGGGGTGCTTTTTTGAAAACATAGAATTTTAAAGGTTAAACTGCGATTTTAACATTCAAACTGCAATTTTGTCAAACGCTTAACTGCGTTTTTCAAAATCACGTTTTAAAATCGCACTTTTTAAAATTGTAATCACAAATGGACCGTTTAATCATTTATTTTTCACATTTTAGTGTTGGTCCATATATAAGAGTTGAGAGAAAACCGTGTGTTGGATAATTGAGAACTTCAAAGGAAAGTCATTTATGTTTATGATTAAGGCGGTGTATGAAGTAAAAAAAAAAAAGAGTAATGATACAAGTCACCCTCCATGTCTACCTTGTGTCAACCAAAAGTGACATGACTTTTAAAATCACCATTAGATCAAAAGTCAATAATGATCAATCGTAAATTCAATGATGATTTTAAAAATGCACATCATTTTTTGTTGACACAAGGTAAACATATAAAGTAACATATATAATTACTAAAAAAAAAGACGGTGTATGAAGGATATATCTGCACGCTATCCATTCTAGAGAAGGATAAGAGTGTTGACCTTCTAAAGAAGGTGAACTGTAGTAGGGACAAAATCCGGAAGCATTAGTACTACTGAAGTTTATTATTATTATTATTGTTTCTCGATTGTCTGAATTTTCTTTTTAATTTCTTTTTTGTTATTGCATCTTAGGAACTAAAAACTATTATAGTTATTAAATGACAATTACATATATTATAGTATGCAATCAATTAACTTAAGACTCCGTTTAATTTTTTTTTTGTTTATTTAAGTTATTTTATTTTGGTTGTTTTGGTGCCTTAACTTAGTTGATACCCATAAGATAATGAATTTCACATTATAGAATTATCAATTGACTTAAGACCCTATTTGATTTCCACAAAAACTCATTTAAATTGGAAAAAATTTTTGGTGTAAAATGTAAAAGTTTATGCTTTTCTGGAATTATCTCAATATGATATATTTATAGGAGATTCTAAAATGTGAGCATGTAATATTCATTAACACTTCAATATCAATAGAACTCTTTATGGCTATTAAGTTCTTAATTCATGTCAAAAACAAAGAATTAAACAAAAAAAATTTGTAGGCAAGTATGTAACGACCTTTTTTTTTTTTTTTTTTGTCCTATTCAAGATGGGGGGAAGGGGAGGTTAGTATGTAACGACTTGAAGTCACTATATATCCCTTTCAGTCACTATCCAATTCAGTGGAGAATGCTTAAAGAATTTCATGCAATCTATTAAATATATATATACTATGAGTCTGGAATATAGATTTTATATTTAAATAAATGAATGGGTCNTTTTTTTGGTGGGGGGTGGGGGGAACAAGAGGATTGGGTTTAGCTCTTTTCTTCTCATGTTTTCGAGGTGAGACCAACAGCTTCTCAAGGCCGGGCACATTGTTCGCGCGCGTGCCACCCGCCTACAAGTGTTGAACATCTTAATCATTTTTTTTTCACATTTTAATTAGTGTTGGTCCATAAGAGTTGAGAGAAAACCGTGTGTTGGATGATTGAGAATTTCAAAGGAAAGTCATTTATGTTTATGATTAAGACGGTGTATGAAGTATATATCTGCACGCTATCCATTCTAGAGAAGGATAAGAGACTGTTGACCATCTAAAGAAGGTGGACTGTAGTAGGGACAAAATCCGGAAGCATTAGTACTGAAGCTTTTTTTTATTATTTTTTTTCTCAATTTTTTATTTATTTTTTTGTGTTTCTCGATTGTCTGAATTTTCTTTTTAATTTCTTTTTTGTTATTTGCATCTTAGGAACTAAAAACTGTTATAGTTATTAAATAACAATTAGATATATTGTAGTATGTAATCAATTAACTTAAGACCCCGTTTAATTTTTTTTTTTTTGTTTATTTTAAGTTATTTTATTTTGGTTGTTTTTGGTGCCTTAACTTAGTTGATACCCATAAGATAATGAATTTCACATTATAGAATCATCAATTGACTTAAGGCCCTATTTGATTTCCATAAAAACTTATTTAAATTGGAAAAAACTTTTGGGTGTAAAATGTAAAACTTTATGCTTTTTCGGAATTATCTCAATATGATATATTTATAGGAAATTCTAAAATGTGAGCATGTAATATTCATTAGCACTTCAATATCAATAAAACTCTTCAAGGCTATTAAGTTCTTCGTGTCAAATACAAAGAATTAAACAAAAAATTAGTAGGTTAGTATGTAACGACTTGAAGTTGATCGCTATATATCCAGTTCAGTCACTATCCAATTCAGTGTAGAATGCTTAAAGAATTTCATGCAATCTATTAAATATATACTATGCTTCTGGAATATAGATTTTATATTTAAATAAATGTAAGCAAAGCAACATATTTGAATGGGTCCTCAAGATGCTAGCAAAAAAAAAAAACAAAAAAGCGCCCGCTAATCGAAGATAGGTACGCTTAGTTTTGACACCTGTGCGACCGTACGTGATCTATATAAATGTACTACACGCACGCGTGCTTAATTATATTGGTTCAATCGGCGAGAGCGAATACAGTATCTGTTCATCTTGTAATTAAGCATGCAGTTTTTGTCCATCTTTCTTTTTCTGTCACCTCATCTCTCACTCTCTGTGATTTGCTTTCTGGTTTGCCATTTATTACTTTGTGATCACTTTGTTCTTGTTCTTCTGATTTATTTGATAATTGTTGTATCGGCAGGAATTAATTGAAGCATGGCGGCCCCAGTACCAGGAGATTTTCACTCTGAAGAGGTGTACCAGAGGCAGTTGACAGCAAATGACATGAAGGAACCCTCTAGACTCTACATTAAGAAGTCACCTGCTCTCAAAATCTACCCCAAAGCTTTTGGTCCTGATCCTGAGGAGACTAATTATAGAAGGGCTCTTCGTTTCTACGACGCTCGCCTTAATCCCTTGCCAATGGTCTTCCTCAGAAGAAGTAAAAAATGTTATCTCATCGGAGGGTGGGGAGATTTTGTTACTGCGAACAAGTTACGCCAAGGGGATAATATCAGAATTCATGAGCTCACGTGCAAAAGAGGAACTGGAGAAAGGTTCTTCATGATTGGTCGTGTCCAAGTTGCGGGAGTATTAATTGGGTAGATTTGATTTGATTAAGTGGTGTGCTTTTGTTATGTTTTATTTTGGTCCAATCTATGGATTATAAAATAGATAGATAGGGGTGGGTGGTTTCTGAATAAACTACTCTGTTCAGGCCTGTAGCAGGGGCATTGGATTAGATAATAGATAGGGAGGGCGTTATCAAGTATGTATGTATGCAGTTGCCAATTGTTGTAAGAATGATAATATATATATATATATATATTGGGGAAGAAAGTATTGTTATACAATGCACTTTACAATCACCCACTAATCGTCATCACTTTCATAGTTAGTTTTATCATGCTTTTGACTGTTATCTTCTGGAACAACTGGTAGAGTACTACTTGTACTATTGGTTCCAGCCCCTTCTTTCTCCTCCAGTTTCGCTGGATTCGCATCTTCAGAAGCTGGTTTCTTAACAACCGAAATCCTAAAGGTTGAAGACTTCATTACAAACTTAGCATCACCAGGAGCCCCTGAACTACCTGGATTTTCTGTCAACAACCAAGCATTAAACATGAATCTCAGTACTCTTTGATGGGAAATACGGCAATGGATCCAAACTAATGTATGGCATATTTCAGAAACAGGAAAAAAAAAAAAAAAAAAAAAAAAAAAAGGTTCAACAAATTTATAATTTGCTTAATTTGCAGTCAAAGAAATTTTGAGAATATTTACGGCAAAGCAAATGCAACTCTCACCCTCTCCCATAATTATAACAAAAAAAAAAAAAAAATGATTGACATTTAACAAAGAATTAAAAAAATGATTTTGTTTATAGGCGTAAAGATTCTCCTGTAGGATAAGGTAGTTTGGTTTGTTGTTGTTCCCTGCATGCCATGCTGTCATTTGGTGACTTGCTGCCAAAGAAGGTCAACACCTTATTCTTACTGCGTTGATCTATTGCATGATGTGAATATCAAATTTTCATAGGTAATTCCCCTCTCTTTTCTTCATTTCTTTTTTTTTTTTTTTTTTTTATATCCAAAGCCGGTAATTTTTTTTTTTTTTTTGAGAAGTGATATAATCTTTTCTTTTCTTTTTTTTCCTGGGCACTAAGAAATAATATATCACCTTGTACTCAGCGTATTCTTTCTCATAATAAAGAGTATACCTCTGCGCCTTTACCCCCCCCACATGCATACACAATGACAAAGGTATTGCCAATGGTAAAAAATTTTATCTCATCAGAGGGTGGGGACATTTTGTTACGGCGAACAAGTTAAGCCAAGGGTATATATTTATCAGAATTCATGAGCTCACGTGCAAAAGAGGATTGGAACTGGAGAAAGGTTCTCCATCATTGGTTGTGTCAAAGTTGCGGGTAGATTTGATTTGACTAAGTGGTGTGCTTTTGTTTGTGACGCACATAGAGAGACAAAAGTCTAGTTGTATCTTTTGCTGATACAAAGTCCAAATATTTTATTTTAATATTTGACCCTTCCCCACCATCCGTAAAGATGGGATGGTGATAGATAATGGTCTGCTTTCTTAACTACCTTTGTTTTGTAATTTGCGAAGAAAAAAAAAAAAGATTAGTTAAACATATATTCTCAATGAGCACAATACTTATTTTTGTAATTTATATCGATCGGGATAGGGATAAGGATAAGTTTTTTTTTTTTTTTTTTCTATTCTAGGGATAAGGATAAGTTACTATGAAAATAGTTTTATTAGATTTATCATGCAGAAAGAAAAACTATTGTTTGGAACATGAAGGAGTTCCTGCAAAATGAAGAAGTGGGGCAAGAAGCGCTTGAAGAAGATCTAAAAAAAAATAATTTCCACGGCTACTAAATATGTACCAAAAGTACATCTATAAGGTTTATAAATATGTACCAAAATACTAATAAAAATGCCATTGCTTCTGTTTGAAGCTCCATCCAAATCTAAAAAAGAAGATAAACAAAAAGACAATTTGTGTAAAAACAACCATTACACTTTCAACTATATTTTAATTTTCAATTTTTTTATGAAAAACATATTCAAAATTAACAAAACATCTAATTTATGGTGCAACACATTAATTAGTAACTCAAATAATTTTAAAACAAAAAGAAATAATAATAACTACAAAACTTATCTTATAATATAAATAATAGAAGAACTTATTCAAATTATAAGACTACCACGTAGAATATAAAAAGAGAAAAATAAAAAATAAAAAACTTTAAAAATCGTGAATTAATCCATGATCCATCTGAAGAGTATCGACATGATGTACGTGAATCATGTGATCAAGGGTGGACATAATTGTTAGGGTAGGGGACGAGTGTTCTTTTAAAAATTTTAAAAATTCTTTTTAAAGGAGGGTGGCAGAGAGTTGGTATGGGGATGGCCAAATCACCTCCATTTTTTTTTTTTAATATTTTAAGTTTATAATTTTTTTAATAAGGCATAGCCATGTGTCAGTGTCACGTAAACTTTTGTTAAATATTTTGACGGAAGATGGACGGAGTTATCATCTTTGTCTTTAGTCAAAATTGAGGTACCATTTAGAAGTACACAAGTGAGACAGTTATGAACCGCTAACCGGATAATTGAAAATAACCGCAACCGAATAATCAGATAACCGTCTAGGCCGATTGCAGTTACCGGTTATAGAGATTTACAAAATCAGTTAATAACCGAATAACCGGTTTTATAATATATTATATATATTAAAAATATATTTTTATATATATTTTTGTTCATTGTCTTCCTATTT
>FXXK01002360.1:60009-73141 GCA_900184695.1 Betula pendula | reverse complement strand
TTTATCATCATGAAGATCTACTAATATTACCTGATACCCAAAGCAAAAAACAAAAAAAACAAAAAATAGAAATTATGTTTGTGTTATGCAAATGTAGTAAACCTACTGTCCCTGGATGATCCTGTCTTCTTGTTCCATTGGGCTGTTAAAGTGTGGCCGCAAAAGAACTCTGTTGCATTGGGTTATATATTATCCCTATGTTATATGGTTTACTTACCAAATAAAAGAATTGCTAGGCATATGTTATTTCCAATTCTCCATGCACATTCCAATTGATAATTTTTGTAAAACTTTTACTTCAAGAGGATTTAAAGAATTATTTTATGCTTGAATCAAGATAACTATTGTTATTTATCCCTTTTCCCCCCTATGTAACCCTTTCCCCATTTGATTAGAAGAAGAAAAAAAAAAAAAGGATAACTATTATAATTCGCTACTTATCCTCTTGCTTTTAACATTTTAATCTTCCAGCATCGATCATCTTGTATCTTCCATGCTAAAAACTTCTCACTGGTGAAATGCAAAACAAATATTACTGTTGCATAATTTAAAAATGAAAAGAGCATTTTAGCTCCACCTGCATAAGACACAGGAGGAAACAAGATAACACACTGTAGAGTAGTGTAGACAATTAAGCAATCGAATAAGTAGTGAAGGGTTTTTTTTTTTTTTAATTAGTTTTATGATTTTGATTTAAAATCAGGAAGCTCGACAAGCAACAGAGAGAGCCTATGATGTGGCCAAGGTGGATGAAAGGTTCATCTATTCTGCTTGAAGATTGTGATACATAGTGATGAGGCAGATAGAGAAAGAAAGGGTGGATGATGATGGCATCCATATGTTCAACTATTCTTTTACTTTTCCTTTTGGGAGGAAAATTCTTTTTGGTTCTCTCGGTAACATGTCACCATATTAATAGGTAGTATTTTCTAAGCTGTTCGATGCAAGAAACGACTTGAATTTATATAATTTTAAAATTTACAATTTTTTGAAATTATAAGGAATTCTGATCCATGTAGTTATGTCTCTTTTTCGTGGATTTGATCCGATTCAATACATTTCTTATGGGATTTGACTTAGGTGTACATTGTAAAAAAAAAACTGGAGCGAATGGTCCAAATTCAGTTTCTTGTTTTTCATGAGAAAGACGTACCAAAAAAAAAAAAAAACTACAGCTTCTATGTTATAGTTTTCGAACGGTTTATATTTAATTTTGTAGTTTTTTTTTTAACTTCACTTACTCATTAGAAATGTCACGATTTTTGCAATTTCTTTTTTAAAATTCAAAATCTCTCAATTTAGTATATCTAAGTTTGAATTTTTTGCAATATCTCATCTCCGTTAGGATTTTTCGTTAAATCCTAACATAGGGGTGTTAAATTACCTAAATACCCTTGATTTTTTAATTTTTCAATCTTTAATTTATTTTTTTTAAGCTAATTGGTTTAAGCTAGACCTGTCTAGTTGTATTCAAAAAGTATAGTTTCTTGTATTAAAAAAAAAAAAGTAATTATATAGGGCATGGCAAAAGTTAATAGCTACAAAGACCAAAATTTGTACTATTTTCTTGAAAGGTAATGAATTGTCATACATAATTATTTGAAGATAAGGGAATGACTGCAAATAACATGTGTACCTCGATCTACTAAATATTTTCTCGGTAGCACTAAGTCTTGAAGTTTCTCTACACTTTGGCCATGGTGATAGTTATTGTAACATAAAGCCTATCTCCCATTCTATCCAGAAACTGAAAATAGGCATGCCTCCAAGAACTTTTGAGCATTAACGATCCACAAACTCTCCAAAATCCAACAATAAATCCAATTGCAATGCTTGTATAAAACCAAAGATGGTCATGGGAGATTGCATGTTCTTGAATATTGCCTTCTCCATGTGTGCTACCATTAGTACCAATTTGAGGACCTTGAGTTGCTTCATCTCCCACACACCTTTTCAGATGAGGCAAGCCACAAAGATCTCGATTACTTGCATATGAAGAAGCATTGAAGCCCTGGAGCTGGGTACCTGTTGGGACTCTACCTGACAAGTAGTTGTTTGACAAATTCAAATAGCTCAAAAAGCTCAAAGTAGCAAGGCTTGGGGGAATTATGCCTAACAGGTGATTGTTTGACAAGTTCAGAGACTTTAATCTCTTCAGGCCACCAATACTTTGAGGGATGATGCCAGTCAACAAATTTCTAGATAAGTTCAACCCCATCAATCCCGAAAGACTTGTTATTTCTATTGGAACTTCTCCTTTCAATTTATTCTTAGAAAGATCGATGAGTTTTAGTAGTCCAAGAATTTTGAAGTACTCGAGATGCATTTGTTTTGTATTCACCCATGCATGCTCAATGTAGTGCGAAGCAAAATACCTTAAAAACTCACCTTTGTAAAAAGATAAATTATAACAATAATAATCAAAAGGTCTTGTCTTTAAATTTTGTTCTTGAGCCATTGCAGTAAAGTTATTGAGACACCGGGGTATAGTCCTTGAAATAGTATTGTGAGAGGTCCAAGATTTGAAGAGATGCTAGTTGACATAATTGTAGTGGAATGCTACCAACGAACATGTTTGATGGTAGGCGAAGAACAACCAAATGCGGTAGGCTTGTGCCTATCCATGTTGGTATATCATCCTATAGAGTCTGTTTTCTCCAAAATCCAATACTTTCAGTAAAGAGCAGTTCATCAATGACACAAGCAGACTGTTGTTCTGAAAATGCAACATTTGAAGACCATTTTCCACACAAATTCTCCCAAGAGATTCAGGAATTCTCCTAGAGAGATTATTGTTTGCCAAATTGAGGAGTGTCAATGCCACCATATTTGCCCAACACTTGGGGAGCTCTCCAAATAACAAGTTATTTGAAAGATCAAGGTAACTCAAGAATCCTTTTGTCTCACATATGAAGGGAATAGTTCTTGGAACAAATTATTGGAAAGATTCAACACGAATGAATCAAAATTAATTTGTGGCAGTGGACCACTGAAGCGATTGTAACTCAAATCTATTACATAAGAACCAATAGATCTTGCCAAAAACCATTGAAGGGGTATGGTACTAGTGATCTGGTTGCAAGAGATATTTAAGTGCTTTATATTGAAAGAAAGGTCCCAAAACCAGTTGAGGATGGTGTATGAGATTCTTGCATCAGATATATCAAGCCATGAAAAATTCTTTTGTGTTTTAAGCCATTGAGGAAAAGCTGGCCCCAATTTGCAAGATCTCAATTCTATGGTGTCCAATTGAAATGGTGGAACCCAATCTGAACTAAACTTCAAAGAGAGAGCAAAATTAGAAGACAAGTCCAATTGGTTTAAGCTGGAAATATTCGACAAATTTGTTTCAGTGATGACACCTTTGAAAGAATTTAAGGACACATCTAGAAGTTGAAGCTTGGAAAGTTTTCCTAGAACAATGTCTAAACTCCCATTTAATTGATTGTTAGGCAGATGCAACTCTTCTAACAAAGATAATTTTGAAAGATCTGGTATCGCCCCTTCGAGATTATTGGAAGAGAGGTCAAGATGAACAAGAGCTAGCATATTCCCAAAAGCTTTTGGAATAGAACCGTCTAATTTGTTATAACTGAGGTTAAGATGATCAAGGGTATTGGTATATTTGAACAACCAAGTGAATATTGAGGAGTTGAGATAATTGAGAGAGAGATCAAGGAATGAAAGTGGCAAAGAAGAATTAGCATTGGAAAGCACAAGAGGATCCGGCATGGAGAGGTTACAATTACTTATACGTAAGTCTAACAAAGAACGGAGTATATTAACCTTATCCGGCCAATTGACTACCTTGCTAAGGTTCACATTGCTCATATCCAAGTGTCTTAAAGAGGAGAGATGGAAGAGCCAGTCAAGATTGTGGTCCTCAATCAGCCCATTTCCAGGTGAGATCAAGAGAAATCAAGTTTGAGAGATTTCCGAGTTGTGGCGGAATGGTTCCAGAAATTAGGTTGTCGGTAAGTTTGAGATATTGCAATTTAGAGAGTGAACCAATAAACTTTGGGAGGATTGAGAAATCATTGAAATTTAAGTCAAGGTAAGTCAAATGTTGCAATCCAAGTAATGAAGAGCTTAACTCACTTGATAAAAGTTAAGGCTTAGATCAAGCATGACAACATGACCTGTGCGGTTGCTGCATTTAATTTCTTCCCATTTGCAACAATCTTCCTTGTCACTGCCCCATGATGACAGCCGACTGTAATCATCTTGAAGGCCCTGTATGAATTTGAGGAGTGCCTGTCTTTCTTCCTCTATGCATGTGACCTCAGAATTACGCAAATTCAAAGCGAAACAAATTGTAGTTGCAGTACTACATAGGAGGAGCCCAAATAAAAGCAGCAATTCAGCATAAGGGCTTCTCATTATTTGGGCGTACGCTTGTGGGTAAGAAGTTTTAGTACGTAGATGCGTAATGCTGGTTTTGATGTCCCAAGTGAACCACATGGATTGTATTTATATTGGTATTGTAAAGCTAACTCAGGCGACGCTAAAGCAAAGCTACATTCCCACCAAAGGCATTCATTCACACAAGAGTCGTGCCACAATAATTGACAAAATTTTCCTCATGGTTTGCTTTCCAGTGATTTCTGGAAGCTCCAATGTCAAAGTTCATCAATTGCTGGGGACAGGTTATTCAACACTACAATCGATGAGTTTGTGGAAAAATTCAATGAAGTGTTGGAACTGTGCGATGTACGGAACATGTGCAAGCATGTAAAATTAGACTTTGGATCTGTTTTTGATTTCAAGGCAAATCTAGATTACAGATGGGTGAAAAAACTCCAAGTTAGGTTTCTTAAAAATTTCAAACATTAAATAGAAAAGAAAAAACTCCAAGTTTGGTTTCTTAAAAATTTCAAACATTAAATAGAAAAAAAAAAAAAAGGATCTTTGGCAATAGGGCTGTGCATGCATCAATCATTGTCAATTAATTACTTGAATAACGAGAATAGAAAAAAAAAAAAAAAAAAAAACAAAACAAAACAAAACAAAAATTTACTTGAATAGCAAATTCCTTTTTGGGTCCACTGAATTTTGAAACGTACGCAGCACTGAATTTGAAACCCATTTCTCTCTACACTGAATTTTCAACGTCTTTCCAGCCAGCCTTGGACGTTACATGTGATTTTTTTTTTTTGTGGTGCCTTTTTAACATTCAGATTCGATTTATCACCTCCATCGATCAGTCATGCTTTGGAGCCTTGAAAATGGACAAAGTTTTCTTTCGAATTGGAATTGACTTTTGTCCTTATAACATGTGATTTTCACATGCATTTGAAAATCACGTATTATAAGAACATATGTTAATTTAGTTTGCAAGAAAACTTTCTCCCTTGAAAATTGCCTTTGCCTCTATTCTTTTTGTTGGCCACATGGCCATGGATCAATACGATTATTTGGCTAATCAAGTGTAATATCGCAACTAATCTTCACTAATAGTGTGTTGTAAGACACAGAATTTCTAAAACTTAAATATTTTGATACCATGATAAGTAATGTTTATCTTACAAGACTAAACTGATAATACAAGTATTACAAATCTAATTAGTTAATTGATTTTCCAATCAATTGTTCATTAGACATAGACTCAGAATCCAAATCACATTAAACGCAAGCTCATATTCTACATATTGTTCCACTCCTACACATTTGACTAAGCTCATTATACATAGACTCAGAATTCATATCACATTTGACCACATCTACAAAGAAAGACTCTAACTCATATTTGACAATTTTTTAGAAACAATTTTCAGTCAGAAGGGAGCATTTAGGCTATTGGTTTGATAAATTTAAGTAGGCTCTTAGCAAATAAAAATACTTTTGCTGAAGTTGCTCGAATACGTGCGCCAATAAAAATCATTTCTCAAAAAAAAAAAAAAAAAAAAAAACATCATTTCTGTCTTGTCTGATCACAATAAGGGTAAAAAAAAAACATCTACTGAGGTTAAATAGGAGTCGGACAATACATAATTTTTTTATAAAAAAAAAAAAAAATAGTGATTTTAATGGTAACATGAAGTTTGTCTGACGATGATTTTCGCAAGCAAGATGCAAGGTGTTTCACTAAGGGTGTCATCAACATCAAAGATCATGCATCAGCTTTCAGAGTCCATGCAGCAGCTGCTCAAGTAAAGCTTGACCTCTTCAATGGCCCCTCTCGGAGTCAGCTTTGTATTGGGAGGATGTCATGTTTGGCTCAGCATTTATCCTCCAACTCTCACAATATAAATTCTTCAAGCTAGAAGGTCCCAACCCATTATTTCTCCTTTTCTGGTTCAAAATGTTCCAATCCTAGGGGTTTTCCCATTTGCATTCTCACAAAAGAGGGGGAGGAGAGGGGAAAGGAGGAAATTGGTGGAATTATTAGATGTATCATTCTTACGATATTATTTGGAGATTGTTTTGATTTAGTACTTGATCTATTATTACATTGTTATTTAAGCTATATTTGGGAGACTAGTATTTGCTCTCCATATTTTTGGTATTATGGTTTTATGAGAATTTTGGCTATCTTTTAAGTCTTGATTTATCTCTGTTTGGTTATCTACTTGATAAATAAGTCTTGAGAAGCATATTGAATTAATTACTAATTAATTAATTTTGAAAGCGTTAAACAACTTTTTGATATTGTCCATGTTGGTAGCCATGCTTTGATATACAACATTGATCGATGGAGCCCACAATGAATAACAGAAATATATAGATAATGAACTCCAATTAAAACACAAGACAAAACTTATCATTTCAATACCCTTTTCCCATACATTTTTCCCTTTTAATACACAGCTAACATCCACGACTAACTGACTAAGCATCTAATAATGAAATAAGATAAGATAAAAGAGTTATTGCTGCCGTGCGTGAGTTTGTCTCCCAGCGATTGGCCTTTCATGCAGACTTCTTCTACATCACGTCCCCTGCATTCCTCTGCCTCTTGCTTATCCTCTCCTTCAATGACCATGTATCTTGGTCCTACGTGGCAATGATAAGTTGCTATCATATATATGATTATGAAAAATGCTTGGTGTCCATTTTTTGGTTCATCTTTGTCTTTTTTATTTTTTTTATTTTTTTGCAAAAGTGATGGACCTCTTTTTGTATAAAACCATAGATGTTCATGGGAGTTTGCATGTTCTTGAATATTGCCTTTGTCATGTGTGCTACCATTTTGAGGACCTTGAAATGCTTCATCTCCCATACACCTTTTAAGAAGAGGCAAGCCACAAAGATCTCGATTACCTGCATACGAAGAAGCATTGAAGCTCTGGAGCTGGGTACCTGTTGGGATTCTCCCTGAAAAGTTGTTGTTCGGCAAATTCAAATAGCTCAAAAAGCTCAAAGTAGCAAGGCTTGGGGGAATCATGCCTAAAAGGTGATTGCTTGAGAAGTCCAGAGACTCTAATCTCTCCAGGTCACTAATACTCCGAGGGATGATGCCAGTCAACAAATTTATAGATAGGTTCAACCCCATCAATCCGAAAAGACTTGTTATTTTTATTGGAACTTCTCCTTTCAATTTATTACTTGAAAGATCGATGACTTTTACTTGTTCAAGAATTTTATAATACTCGAGATGCATTCCTTTTGTATTCACTGATGTATGCTCAATATAGTGATAGACACTTGGGAGAAAAAAAGCATAATAATCAATAGTTTCTCTTATTTCTAAATCTTGTTTCTGAGCCATGACAGTGAAGTTATTAAGGCACCGAGGTATAGTCCCTGAAATATTGTTGTGAGAGAGGTCCAAGATTTGAAGATATGTTAGTTGACATAATTGTAATGGTATGCGACCAATGAACACGTTTGATGGCAGGCGAATAAACACCAAATGCGGTAGGCTTGTGCCTATCCATGTTGGTATCCTCCCAGATAGTCTGTTTTCTCCAAAATCTAATACTATCAGTGAAGAGCAATTCATTAATGACACAAGCAGTTCTCCAATAAAATTGTTGTTCTGGAAATGCAACGATGTGAGATGACTACTTTCCCCACAAATTCTTCCAAAAGATTCAGGAATTCTCCCAGAGATATTATTGTTTGCCAAATTAAGGAATCTTAGTGTCGCCATATTTTTCCAACACTTGGGGAGCTCTCCAGATAACAAGTTATTCGAAAGATCAAGGAAACTCAACGATCCATCTGTCTCACACATGAATGTAATAGCTCCTTGGAACAAATTATTGGAGAGATTCAACACAATTGAATCAGAATTAATTTGTGGCAGTGGACCACTGAAACGGTTGTAACTCAAGTCTATAAAATAAGAACCATTAAATCTTGTCAAAAGCCATTGAAGAGGTATGGTACCAGTCATCTGGTTGTCGGAGATATTTAAGAACTTTATATTGGAAGAAAGGTCCCAAAACCAGTTGGGGGTAGTGTCTGTAATTCCTACACTAGACATGCTAAGTCGTGAAAAATTCTTTTGTGTTTTAAGCCATTGAGGAAAAGTTGGCCCCAATTTGCAAGAGCTCAATCCTATGATATTTAGATGAAATGGTGGAACCCAGTCTGGACTAAACTTCAAAGCGAGAGAATTAAAAGACAACTCCAATTGGTTTAAGCCATAAAGATTAGATAAATGTTCTTCAGTGATGACACCTTTTAAAGAATTTGAAGACACATCCAGAACTTGAAGCTTGGAAAGTTTTCCTAGAACATTTTCTAAACTCCCATTTAACTGATTGTTGGATAGACGCAACTCTCTCAACAATGATAATTTTGTAAGATCCATTATCGCCCCTTCAAGGTTGTTGGATGAGAGGTCAAGAACTACAAGACTATTGGTATATCTGTATAGCAAAGGGAATACTGAGGAGTTGAGATAATTGGAAGAGAGATCAAGGCATGAAAGTGGTGAAGAAGAATTAGCATTGGAAAGCACAGGAGCAGCTGGCATGGAGAGCTCACAATGGCTTAGACGTAATTCTAATAAAGAAGGGAGCATATTAACCTTATCCGGCCAATTGACTACCTTGCTAAGGTTCACTTGGCTCATATCTAAGTGTCTTAAAGAAGAGAGATGAAAGAGCCAGTCAAGATTATGGTCCTCAAAATTGTTCGAGCTGAGATCAAGAGAAATCAAGTTTGAGAGATTTTCAAGCTGCAGTAGAATGGTTCCATTAATACCGGAGTTGGAAAGATTGAGATATTGTAATTTAGTGAGTGAACCAATGAAGTTTGGGAGGATGGAAAACATATTGTAACTTAAGTCGAGGTAAGTCAAATGTTGCAATCCAAGTAATGAAGAGCTTATCTCACCTGATAAATCTTTCTGGCTTAGATCAAGCGCGACAACATTAACTGTTCGGTTGCTGCATTTAATTCCTTCCCATTTGCAACAATCTTTCTCATGATTACCCCAGGAAGACAGCAGACTATCTTCAAGGCCTTGTTTGAATTTGAAGAGTACTTGTCTTTCTTCCTCTATGCATCTGACCTCTGAATTACGCAAATTCAAAGCGAAACCAATTGTAGTTCCGGTACATAGGAGACCAAATACAAGCAGGAATTCAGCATAAGGGCCTCTTATTATTTGACCTTCTCGATCTTTGGGAGGGTGGTGGGTATGAGATAAACAAGTTTTAGTAGATGCCACTGCTGGTTTTGATGTCCCAAAGTGAACCACATGGGGATTCTATTTATATTGCTATTGGCTCTACTTCGATATTGTAACACTAGTTTGAAAACTCTGAAACAAACTGACGTAGGCAAAAGCAAGAGATTTTCACGCTCCACCCAAAAGATTCCACCTAATTAAACACGTGAATACAAAGCATCCAGTGATTTCTGAGAAGCTCCCATAGTCCCATTGCTAAAATTCAAGAAGTGCGGCTGTTTTGCTGTTTTTTTGTGTTTTTTCGATAGCATTCCAAGTAGCCAATTCTGATTATAATTGTCACTCTCACGGTCACAAAAAAGGCCGCCGCAAAAACAGCCGCACTTCTTGACTTTAGCAATTCTTTTTATTTTTAACTGTTGGAATCGGAATGAACTTGTTTCTTAGTGTTTTGACAATTCACTAAAAAAAAAAAAAAAAAAAAACAAAACAAAACAGCCGCACTTCTTGACTTTAGCAATTTTTTGTAACTGTTTGAATCGGAATGAACTTGTTTCTTCGTGTTTTGATCACTCAATTTCACTTAAATATTTTACTTGAATGCAATTGGAGAAAAAAAAAAAAGAAGAAGAAGAAGAAATAAAACAGCCGCACTTCTTGACTCTAGCAATTCTTTGTAACTGTTGGAATCAGAATGAACTTGTTTGTTAGTGTTATGACAATTCACTCCATTTCAATTAAATATTTTACGTGTTAGGTCTAACCTATTAAGAAATAATTTGAACCCACACGTGAATGTGAAGAAGAGTGTTATAATAGAAATCAAATGATAAAAATTTGAGTTCAACACGTGAGGGGGAGTGTTAGAATATAAGTTGAAAGATTAAATTTATCTTTTCATATCAACTTAAGCTTTCAAAATAAATGGTAATTTAATATGGTATGAGAGTATTTATGACTTAAGAGTCTTTGCGTGATCCTCTCATGTTGTTTTTTTTTTTTGTTTTTTCCAGCCTTATGTCTTATATACACCCATCTCTTATGGCTATCGAAACCAGTGGTACTACCATTGTTTCTCTCAAATATGCAACACTATTTTCAACATAAATTCACTCACGAGAACTATTTAGTGTGACGTGGTCAATTCTTTCCCCACCTCAAAGCTCACTGTCTCCTTGGTTATGTTGATGGCACTCTCCCATGTCTTCTATTTTTTTTTTTTTTTTTCTAGTTGAATGGAAAAAATGGCTATAAGAGAAAATGTTTCCCACTCCTAATCCTAATGGAAGATCCTAAGAGAATGAACCCATATATGGTTGTTCCTGCCTCATCATATATGTCTTCAACAACATCATCTTCCAGTACAAGTGCTACTCCAATCCAAAATCCAACTTACCTTACTTGGTGTGACACGGATCAATTACTGCTTGTGACGTCCCCGGCCCCGTAGGCTACCCGGCTGGCCTGTCAACCACATACATAGTACATGGCCCATTAGGTACCCGTCTACGCGGGCCTCATGGCACTATTCATATTGTCCGCTTTGGGCCGTTAGCTTCAAGGCTTACGATTTTCCTCACTGTTTTGTTCTATTCCCCCAAGGGGGCTAGACGCGTTCTCCATGAGTCAAACCCAGGACCCTTAAGTCCTAGCATTCGCACTCATGAATAACCATTGAACTAGCTAGCTCAATGGTTACTCATAGTTGCGAATTATGAGACTTAAGGGTCCCAAGTTCGAACCATGGGGGACGGGTCTAGCCCCTTTGGGGGAATGGAGCAAAACCGTGAGGGAAATCGTAAGGCTAGTACCTAACGATAGTAGTATTTTTTTTTTTTTTTTTAAGGAAAAATGCACGTACTCCATCAAACTACTACCTAATTGATAATGTCCTCCTAAACCTTTAATTGTGACAATCTCCTTCAAATTACCAAACAATTGTCAATATCACCCAAAGCCAACAAAAAGACAAAAATGACCCTATAATTGTTTTATATATATATATATATATATATATTCTTTTAATTGAAAATTTGGCCAATTGGGTGGTAATGTTTTTTTCCAAAAAAAAAAAAAAAACAATTTATTTATTTATTTTTTTAGATTTTTTATTTTATTATTAAGGGTATTTTTTTATTTTTTTGCAGAATATTGACAATTGTTTGATAGTTTGGGAGGATATTGTTACAATTGAACGTTTAGAGAAAATATTGTCAAATGAGTGGTAGATTGAGGGGTATGTGAACCTTTTTTTTTTTTTTTTTTTTGTATACTTAGACTTAAAACACAACACAATGTAAGACATAGAATTTTTAACTTAAATATTTTGATATCATGATAAATAAGTTTTATCTTATAAGACTAAACTGGTAATAAAAATAATATAAATCTAATCCTTTAATTGATATTCTAAAATGAATTCTCTAAAAATATGTGAACCTTTATACAATAAAACCAACTTGTCCGGCAGAAAATGTTCTTTGTCAATTTTAAGAGTTTAATTTGCAGCCACATGCAGCATCAAATATTTCATATTCATAGCCTTGAACAAGTATGAAGATATACGATCGGTTGGAGGCAATCAAGAAGATGAACACTAGCTTTTTCTTCTATGAACATATGCATGCTCTTTTAGCAAGGGAATTCTATGGTAGATAGTAAATGGAATTGGGTAGTTTGAATGTCCTTTCTGCACTGGACACTGCTAGCCGATAATGCCCCATATGCGATACCCTTCATTAATCAGATGTTGCCTCGCCTTAGATTTGTATCTTTGCACTTCCATAAATTCATCTTCAAGACCCCTGTACATATAGTTTATATGACTTTGCGATTTCGCTGGTTAAAAGTACGATTTTAAAATAATTTCAAAAAGTATATCGTTTGAAAGTATATTTTTAAAAAATACAATATAAAAACAGAAAAAAATTCATATTTTCAAATTGCAGACAAAGGAGTATTTTATTTGACCTTTCACGTGTGCTGGTTTAATTTGATGTCCCAAAGTGAACAACAAGGATTGTTTATTAGTTTGAAAACTCTGAAACAAACTCAGGCGACATTAAAGCAAAGCAAGATTCCCACCCAAGGGCATTCACACAATAATTGGAGGGGGAAAAGAAAAATGTGTCAATAATAGCAGTTTGCTTTCCAGTGATTTTTGAGAAGCTCCCATGTCAAGTTCATCAATTGCTGGGTCCCATACCACCCGATGGGTATACGGAGAACATTGCGGTCATCAAGTATAACATGTAAAGATATTTTTAGAACATGGTTCAAACAGAGTTTGCTTGAAAGAAGTAGATATATGTGGATACTAAAATATAATGCTTGGAAATGCTTTCTTTCTTTGGAAGGCCTGAGACAAGAAACGGGTTCATATAACTTTTTGGGATATCAATTTTGCGTGCTTACTGTATTTGTGATGTGTTTGCGAGTACTTTTAGAGCTAGGTTCAAACAAACCATCCTCCCACCAAGTGATAGGTTCTTGGATTTATGGAAGGGTGATGTGGGAATGAATGGCAAACGAGGTTTGGATTGGGTTGAA
>FXXK01002360.1:24888-59984 GCA_900184695.1 Betula pendula | reverse complement strand
GCCCAAAGCGGACAATATGAGTAGTGCCATGAGGCCCGCATCGATGGGTACTTAATGGGCCATGTACGATGTATGTGGTTGACGGGCCAGCCGGGTAGCCTACGGGGCCGGGACGTGCCCGTTAGGTTTGCGGCGGCCTGGGACTCAAACCCAGCAAGCTCAATGGTTACTCATGGTTGCGAATTAAGGGATTTAAGGGTCCCAAGTTTGAACCATGGGGGACGCGTCTAGCCCCTTGGGGGAATGCAGCAAAACCGTGAGGGAAATTGTAAGGCTAGTACCTAACGGCCAAAGCGGACAATATGAGTAGTGCCATGAGGTCCGCGTAGATGGGTATCTAATGGGCCATGTACGATGTATGTGGTTGACGGGCCAGCCGGGTAGCCTACAGGGCCGGGGATGTCACATAAAAACACGTTTTTATGTGACGGCCCATTAGGTTCGCGGCGGCCTGGGACTCAAACCCAGCATCCTCACCGGCCTTACAATTCTCAATCTATTACTCATATTGTCCGCTTTGGGCCGTTAGCTTCAAGGCTTACGATTTCCCTCACGGTTTTGCTCCATTTGGCATAAGCCGCTGGAACGCGTCCCCATGAGTCGAACTCAGGACCCTTAAGTTTTAGCATTCGCACTCATTGTGTTATATCACAATTAATATTCACTATTGTGTATGATAAATACCATTATTTGATTGGATCTTTTACTGTACAAATTACACAATAAATTTATGACCTCTGCTCTATGATGGGCATGTTGGAGGTATAGTAGTATTTTTTTTTTTTTTTTTTAAGGAAAAATGCACGTACTCCATCAAACTACTACCTAATTGATAATGTCCTCCTAAACTTTAATTGTGACAATCTCCCTTCAAATTACCAAACAATTGTCAATATCACCCAAAGCCAACAAAAAGACAAAAATGACCCTATAATTGTTTTAAGATATATATATTAATATATATATTTCTTTTTTAATTGAAAATTTGGCCAATTGGGTGGTAATGTTTTTTTCCAAAAAAAAAAAAAAAACAATTTATTTATTTATTTTTTTAGAATTTTTTATTTTATTATTAAGGGTATTTTTATTTTTTGGCAGAATATTGACAATTGTTTGATAGTTTGGGAGGATATTGTTACAATTGAACGTTTAGAGAAAATATTGTCAAATGAGTGGTAGATTGAGGGGTATGTGAACCTTTTTTTTTTTTTTGTATATCTTAGACTTAAAAACAAACACAATGTAAGACATAGAATTTTTACTTAAATATTTTGATATCATGATAAATAATGTTTATCTTATAAGACTAAACTGGTAATAAAAATAATATAAATCTAATCTTTAATTGATATTCTAAAATGAATTCTCTAAAAATATGTGAACCTTTATACCAATAAAACCAACTTGTCCGGCAGAAAATGTTCTTTGTCAATTTTAAGAGTTTAATTTGCAGCCACATGCAGCATCAAATATTTCATATTCATAGCCTTGAACAAGTATGGAAGATATACGATCGGTTGGGGCAATCAAGAAGATGAACACTAGCTTTTTCTTCTATGAACATATGCATGCTCTTATAGCAAGGGAATTCTATGGTAGATAGTAAATGGAATTGGGTAGTTTGAATGTCCTTTCTGCACTGGACACTGCTAGCCGATAATGCCCCATATGCGATACCCTTCATTAATCAGATGTTGCTCGCCTTAGATTTGTATCTTTGCACTTCCATAAATTCATCTTCAAGACCCCTGTACATATAGTTTATATGACTTTGCGATTTCGCTGGTTAAAAGTACGATTTTAAAATAATTTCAAAAAGTATATCGTTTGAAAGTATATTTTTTAAAAATTACAATATAAAAACAGAAAAAAATTCATATTTTCAAATTGCAGACAAAGGAGTATGTTTATTTGACCTTTCACGTGTGCTGGTTTAATTTGATGTCCAAAGTGAACAACAAGGATTGTATTTATAGTTTGAAAACTCTGAAACAAACTCAGGCGACATTAAAGCAAAGCAAGATTCCCACCCAAGGGCATTCACACAATAATTTGAGGGGGAAAAGAAAAATGTGTCAATAATAGCAGTTTGCTTTCCAGTGATTTTTGAGAAGCTCCCATGTCAAGTTCATCAATTGCTGGTCCCATACCACCCGATGGGGTATACGGAGAACATTGCGGTCATCAAGTATAACATGTAAAGGATATTTTTAGAACATGGTTCAAACAGAGTTTGCTTGAAAGAAGTAGATATATGTGGAATAAAAATATAATGCTTGGAAATGCTTTCTTTCTTTGGAAGGCCTGAGACAAGAAACGGGTTCATATAACTTTTTGGGATATCAATTTTGCGTGCTTACTGTATTTGTGATGTGTTTGCGAGTACTTTTAGAGCTAGGTTCAAACAAACCATCCTCCCACCAAGTGATAGGTTCTTGGATTATGGAAGGGTGATTGGGAATGATTCTCTCTTTTTAATTATAGCTCATTTTCGGAAAGAAGAGACCACAAAACTCCACTAAGGGGCGAAGAATATTACAGATTCACAACAAAATTGCCGAATCAATTTTCTTTTGTTGCCCAAGGAATGAGATGGAATCTTGACATTATTTTCATACGATGCTTTATTCTATTCTATTTTAATCTCTTTTATTTTTATTTACACATGTTTGATCACCCTATAGTATTACAAGTGCAATTCATGATCACTTCAACATTTGAGCAGCTGCTGATTCAGAGCCATGAGAAGTTCGTTCGACGTATGAAGCTCAGGAACGATCATTGGAGAGTGATGGTGATGGCGATACAGATTCTGATCAGGATCAATTTTTTTTTAAAAAAATTATTTTCATAAATTAACAGCCTTTATAAAATTATATTGGTATCCTGTCTAATTGATGAGTGAAATTTTCAAAAGAGAAATGCTACATTTTCAACTTTTTTGTCCAACTCTATCCAACTTTATATATGTGGACAAAAATGGGCCCCGCAAATACAAAATAAAACTCTTTAAAAAACTTTGTATATGAGGTTCATCTTTGTCCACATAAGCAAAGTTGAATGGAGTTAGATAAGGGAGTTAGACATGTAGCATTACTGTTTTCAAAATACTCCTAAGATATAAAATTACAAAAATATCTTCATTTAATAATTAAAAATTAAAATTAAAAACGAAAACAAAAAAGAGAGATATTTTGGAGATTTAACACTGAATTCGGAGGAAAGAGTTGGCATTGCAAACTTCTGAAAGATAGTAACCCTAAATTGATATTTTTTAAAATTTAAGAGTATGATTACAAAATTGATAAAAAATCAAGGTTGATAAGTAAAGTTTTCCTTTGTATTTATCTTGGTATCTTAATTAGTGAGATTGCATACAAATCTAAAAGCTAACTTTTGTAATAAATAATCATAGTGGAGGACTTCGTTTCATATCCTTTTGCTTCGAATTCTCTTTTGGCGTGCTTTCTTTTGTATATATAATATTGGATCACCATTTCTTTCGTCAAAGTCATGTTAATAATTAATTAATATGTGATTCACGCTAAACTTTATTTCAACCACGCAAACTCTATGCCAAAGGGCTTCGTGATGCACGCTATTTTCTTCAAACAATCCGTGTTTATTTTCTTCAAGGAAATTAATTAATATATATAGGTGGAAGTACTTTGTGAGCAGAGAGTTGTAAAGTTTAATAAAGCTTAAGAATATGATTACAAAAATGATGAAAGATTGGAGTTGATAAGTAAAGTTTTTCCTTGTTTTTATATTGTTATCTTAGTGAGATTCCATACTAATCTAAATGCTAACTTTTGTAATAAATAATCATAGGGGAGGATTTTTTTTTTTTTTTTTTTTTGTAATAAACGCTAAATAGAATCACCGTTTCATAGTGAAGGACTTCTTTCATATCCTTTTGCTTCGAATTCTCTTTTGACGTGCTTTCTTTTGTCCATAAACAATGTTTTTGAGGTTTGCGATAGGTCCATTTGGGCTGTACAATCGGGCCATTTCCATACAAAATATAAACCGTTGGAAAACTACAACATATATAGTTTTTTTTACACACTTAAGCCAATTTCCTTCTTATGAACTGTTCGTTTAAAATAATTAAATGGCACAAATCATGACAACAATATTTTTTTAAAAAAAAACGTTGGCTTCTAGGTGATTGTTAGAACGGTTGAATCACCCAAAGAATCGTTTGGCCACTCAACAAGTCAACGATGACTCAAAAGTAATTTTTTTTTTTTTCTTTTGCATTATTATCATTAAGGACGAATGTATCTCAAGGTCAACTGTTCTAACAAATGGCAATTGCTTCCGAAAGAGAGAAGCCACACCGCTAATAATTACCACCATTGAAATTACATTCAGAATGTCAAATCCAATAATGGTACAAATAGAACACTCAACTTATTAAAAAAAAAAACTCAGCATTGCCAATAATGAGGTCCTAAGAAGAAGGCGATTAAAAAAAAAAAAAAACATATAGACTAGACCCCACCCCACAATTGAAACTGTTCTTCAGATGATTTTAGACACTCATCATAATTCCAGGCGCAACAATAGCAATTCCTGATATTAGCAACAAGATAAAAGAAAATCATTAGTCTAGATATATATAGAGCTTCTTCTTACAAAGTAAAATTTACTATCCAAGTCAAGTGTAACACCTTAGCCCATATAAAATGGGTAGATGCATATTGATTTCTTATTAAGTAAAGATGAGTTTTATAAGTTATTCTAAAAAATTTAAAATTAACTAATCTTTTTAAAGTAATAATACAAATATGAGACTGGAAAAAATATAACTAACTAAATTTGAAAAAATTGACTGAAAAAAATAATTGACTGAGCCAGGATTTTGATTAGGGGGTCATTTTTTTTTAAATAATAATAATAATAATAATAATAATAATTGACTAAAAAATAAAACTAAACTTGAAAATTTTTTTTTGATTAAAAATATTAAAAAAAATAACTAACTAAATAAATAAATAATTCAACAAAGTTTAATTATTGTTTAAAACATATAAATATCATATACTATGTATTTTGTCACACTCTTCGAATTTTGTTCTCTATCACTAAGACACTGAGATTGTAATCATAATTTTTTTTTCTTAAGCAAGGATTCACCGACATATTTTCTAAATCTACTCAACACAAGCTTATTTAAAATTTGATTGCAGCTTAGTGAAATCATTGTTGTTCTCCATAAATTTTGGTAACTACAATTATATATTTTCAACCTTTAAAAAAAAAAAAAAAAATCAAAATATGCGTGAAGAGTAAGCAGGTTAGGGTTTCAAACTATTCATTTCCCCAAAACTTTTTCCCCTCCTCTCCCACGCTGCTCCCTTCCCCCCTCACTGTCGGCCTCCGCCCAAAACCAAGCACTGGCCCACCATCTGGCCGAAAACCAAGGCTGCTCGTCCTCCTCCTCTCCCACGCTTGGAAGGATACTTTTGCCTCCGCACCCGCTCAACCACTCCGGACAGCTCTCTCTCTCTTGCTCGAAGGTTGCAGCAGATCCACTCCACACAACGGCCAAACCCAGATCGGCGACGCCAATCTGAAAGCCAACTCCGCCGCGTCGTTCGTTTCAGACCACCACCACCGACCCAGCGCCGTTTCAGAGCAAGTCTGAGGGAGGTCCCGAAATCGATTTAGTTTGCTGAGAGCAAACTCTCCATTTGAGCGAGCGGGAGATATCCAGCGCTGGAGTGCTCAGCCCGTCGAGTTCGAGATCGCCGATAACGTTGATGCCCGAGTGAGTGAGTGAGGGTGGGCAATACGTATAGCAAATTAGTGAAAGATGGCAAAGGTAATCTCATGGATTGTAGGCCTTCTCCAAATCCATAGCACTTGCACTTTTCTAATGAATCTACTGTCTTCCCAAGTCTATAAATTCAGAGAACTGCAATTTTTCATCTAAGTGAAACTATTAGCTAGCGCCCAAATTTAGCGTTTAGAACCAAGACAACAAGCTCAAAGACTTTAGGATTTCCCCAAAACAAAATTGTTGATGGCGAAATTCAAAAGGATTTAAGTTTATGTTAATAGGATAATGTGATTTTACGAACTGAAGAAATCAGTTTAATTGTTGCAAGATCTGTGTGGAATGTAATTAATTATCAGTTTGAGGAAAAATTGAAGTTTATTAAAAGTTCTTTTGAGCCACGATAGCTAACAGTTTATCATATGCTTTCAATTCAAATGTTTGTATCGTTTATGCGAACTATGACACTTTAATGAATACCAGAAAACTGCTCGTCTATGCTATGAAACAAAATAAAAACAACCACGAATTCACTTCCGTATCTAGTTGTATTAAAATAGTATAATTTTCTTGTATAAAAAAATGTATAGATAAAAGCAAAGCAAAAGTTGATAGCTACAGAGACCAAAATTTGTTTCATTTTCTTGAAAGACAAGGATGGTCAAACATAATTATTTCAAGGGAAACGACAAAAAATAACATGCGTACCTCTACTAAATATTTTCTTGGTAGCACTGAGTCTTGAAGTTCCTCAGCAGTTTGACCATGTTGATAGCTATTGTTACGTAGAGAATGTTTCCCATTCTGTCCAGAAACTGAAAATAGGCGTGCCTCCAAGAACTCTTGAGTATTAACGATCCACAAACTCCCCAAAATCCAACAATGAATCCAATTGCAATGCTTGTATAAAACCATAGATGTTCAAGGTCTTGAATATTGCCTTCTCCACGTGTGCTACCAATTTGAGGACCTTGAGCTGGTTCATCTCCTGGACACCTTTTAAGAAGAGGCAAGCCACAAAGATATCGGTTACCTACATACGAAGAAGCATTGAAGCTCTGGAGCTGGGGACTTGTTGGGATTATACCTGACAAGTTGTTGTTTGACAAATTCAAATAGCTCAAAAAGCTCAAAGTAGTGAGGCTTAAGGGAATTACGTCTGAAAGGTGATTGCTTGACAAGTCCAGAGACTCTAATCCCTTCATGTCACCAATATTCTTAGGGATGATACCAGTCAATAAGTTTCGAGATAGGTTCAACCCAATCAATTCCAAGAGACTTGTTATTTCTCTTGGAATTTCTCCATTCAATTTATTACTTGAAAGATCAATGACTTTTACTAGTTTAAGAATTTTATAATACTCGAGAAGCTTTCCTTTTGTATTCACTGATGCATGCTCAATGTAGCCCGAAATATCATGCATAAAAGGCCTGTTTCCTTCGAAATAACGATATGAAGAATAATCAAAAGCTGTTGTTTCTAAATTCTGTTTTTGAGCCATGGCAGTGAAGTTACTGAGGCACCAAGGTATAGTCCCTGAAATACGGTTGTGAGAGAGGTCCAAGATTTGAAGAGATGTTAGTTGACATAATTGTAATGGTATGCTACCAATGAACATGTTTGATGGCAAGCGAAGAACCACCAAATCTTGTAGGCTTGTGCCTATCCATGTTGGTATCTTCCCAGAAAGTTTGTTTTCTCCAAAATCTAATACTTCCAGTAAAGAGCAGTTCATCAATGACATAGGCAATTCTCCAATGAAACTGTTGTTCTGAAAATGCAACGAAGTCATGAGAGAACCATGTTTCCAACAATTCATTCCAAAGGATCCAAGAATTCTCCCAGAGAGATTATTGTTTGCTAAATTAAGGATTCTCAGTTCCATCATATTTTCCCAACAGTTGGGGAGCTCTCCAGATAATATGTTATTCGAAAGATCAAGGTACACCAAGGATGATCCATTTGTCTCACATATGAATTTAATAGTTCCTTGGAAGAAATTATTGGAGAGATTCAACACAATTCCATTGGAAGTAATTTGTGGCAATGGACTACTAAAGCGATTATAACTCAAATCTATTACATGAAAACCAATAAATCTTGCCAAAAACCATTGAGAAGGTATGGTACCATTGATTTGGTTGCGGGAGATATTTAAGAGCTCTATATTGGAAGAAAGGTCCCAAAACCAGTTGGGGATGGTGTCTGTAATTCCTACATCAAACATCTTGAGCCGTGAAAAATTCTTTTGTGTTTGAAGCCATTGAGGAAAAGCTGGTCCCAATTTGCAAGAGCTCAATCCAATGGTGTCTAGATGAAATGGTGGAACCCAATCTGGACTAAACTTCATAGACAGATTAGAATTAAAAGACAAGTCCAATTGGTTTAAGCTGGAAAGATTCGATAAATGTGCTTCCGTGATCACACCTTTGAACTGATTGTTGGATAGATGCAACTCTCTCAATAAAGATAATTTTGTAAGATCCGATATTGCCCCTTCAAGGTTGTTGGAAGTGAGGTCAAGATGAACAAGAGCAACCATATTCCCAAAAGCTTTTGGAATGGAACCTTCTAACTTGTTATAACTCAGGTCAAGATGAACAAGGCTATTGGTATATTTGAACAGCCAAGGGAATATTGAGGAGTTGAGATCATTTCCATAGAGATTAAGGAATGAAAGTGGCGAAGAAGAAATAGAATTCGAAAGCACATGAGGAACTGACATGGAGAGGGCACATTGGCCTAGACTTAAGTTTAATAAAGAAGGGAGCATATTAACCTTATCCGGCCAATTGACTACCTTGCTAAGGTTCACAAAGCTCATGTCTAAGTATCTTAAAGAGGAGAGATGAAAGAGCCAGTCAAGATTGTGGTCCTCAATTAGCTCATAGTTGAAGCCGAGATCAAGAGAAATCAAGCTTGAGAGATTTTCAAGTTGCGGTGAAATGGTTCCAGAAAGAGCGTTCCAGGAAAGATTGAGATATTGTAATTTAGTGAGTGAACCAATGAACATTGGGATAGTGTAGAAACAATTGCCACTTAAGTCGAGGTAAGTCAAATGTTGCAATCCAAGTAATGAAGAGTTTAGCTCACCTGATATACATGGATGGTTTCCAATGGAATAACCGTTTCCTTGTAGGTCAAGCTTGACAACATGACCTGTTCGGTTGCTGCATTCAATTCCTTTCCATTTGCAGCAATCTTCCTCATGGCTGCCCCAAGAAGACAGCATACCGGTATCATCTTGAAGGCCTTGTTTGAATTTGAGGAGAGCTTGTCTTTCTTCCTCAATGCATGTGACCTGATCATCAGAATTACGCAAATTGAAAGCGAATCCATGAATTGCAGTTCCGGTAATACATAGGAGGAGGAGCCCAAATAGAAGCAGGAATTCATGAGCATAAGGGCCTCTCATTATATATTTGACCTTCTCGATCTTTGGGACGTACGCTTAATTGTGGGTAGAGTTGGTTTTGATGTCCCAAAGTGAACCACATGGATTTGTATTTATATTGCTAGCTATTTGAGGGGGAAAAGAAAATGGTTCAATGAAGACTCGACAATCAAACTTGGCTCTTTCCAAGAATGCCCCTTCTTTTCATTAATTGCAATACTCTGCCTGTTGGAGTGATTAAGATGTTCAGGTACCACCATAATTTATGATTAACTACCAAAATTAAAAGCTGTAGGACTTAGAAAAGACGTCATGTCCGTATGGGGTAATTTGGGGTACGTTTTTAGAGAGAATATGAACTTGATTTACATAAGTTTTATTCATAAACTTGATTTAAATATACTTACAACTGTAGAAAAAATGTAAGAAGTTTTTTTTTGGATTGAAATTGACATATGTTTTTAAAGTACATAATTTTCACAAGCATTTTAAAAAATATATATGAGAACCACTTGATCGATTAGTTCTATCATAAATGCATATGAGAATCACATGTTTTAAGAATATATATCAATTTAATTTGAAAAAAAACTGTGTCTTGAAAATTGTCTTTGCGTCTATTCTTTTTGTTGGCATGGTTACATGGCCACAGTGCTTATGTTCTGTGGAATTTTTTGCTGTTTTTTTATTTTATTTTTCGTAGCTAGTTATCTCCCTAATTGTATTCAGATTGGTCCCCATCATGAAATTAACCTCATTGTAATTTCCTGAGCAAAGGTTTATTGAGAACCAAATGCAAAAGAGGAGGCCAGGATATTGGTATGCTCTCTGTAAATTTTCTTTTTCTTCTTTCAATTCTCTTAAATGGTTTATATCCCTATAATAAACTGGTCTTTTATATTTTATTATTTTTATACCATGCAGATTTGCCAAAGATGTGAACTTTTTCTTAGAGAAAAAAGAGTATTTTTGTTATCAAAGGATATGACATTTTCTTAGTAGTTTAAGCGATACTGACACAATTAGTAATTTAGAGAAGGCATTAGCAATGAGATGATACTTAATTTAAGAAAGATATTGAAACAATTGGTAATTTGGGGAAGGCATTAGATTGTATTTGAATTGGTATTGGCTAGTACTGTACCGTGTCTACTAAATTTGATGATGTAAAGTGTTTTGAAAAGTCTAAAATAAACTGAAGTAAAAGCAAAAGCAAGAAATTTCCACCCAAAAGATTCTACCTAAACACGTGAATTTAATGCATGAGAGTGAAACAATAGCATCCAAAGCATCCAGTGATTTCTAAGAAGCTCCAGTAGTCCCGTGTCAAGTTCATGAATAGCTAAAATTCAATAACGTCAAGTCTTTTTTCAAGCAATAATGCATGAGAGTGAACAAAGGGATGGAAGACAAGCAACTTTTCCAACAAACTTTAATGCTTCAGAGTGAATGCCATCTTTTTTGTTTTACAAACTTCAATAATTGAGAGTGAAATGGCGACAGGCTATTTAACACTACAATCGATGAGTCTGTGGAAAATTATAATGAAATTAATGTTGGAACAGAGTGATAAGTACCAATTAGTCAAAACATAGGGAAAAGATAGTTGGTTGTTTCAAGTGAGCCAAGAACTCTTAAATACAGAGAAACTGTATGATAATAATATTCAACGTGTCTTTTATTCATCTACTATCTTTCTTAAATAGTACAACAATTGAAATAGATGGAAAGTCTATCGCAGATAGACTTATTCCCTATCTTAGCTCCTATTCTAAACAGATTAACTCTCTGGGAGTTTGTTTATTATTCTCTTACTACCTACTCTAATCTATTTCTTCTAATCTGATAAGAGACTTATTCCACTATCAATATTATCTAGATAGTATCCCTAAATATTAGGGATGTATCATTCCCTCCCTCCCCTCCCCCACTAACATTTTCCTTGCCCTCAAGGAAAAAATCAGGAAACCTACTCCTAATGGACTCTTGATCCTCCCAGGTAGCTTCAACTGGTGGCAAGCCGTGCCAGTGGATCAGCAACTCTGTCTTCTTGTTCCTCTTTCGTGTTTCCAGCAATGCTTGTGGTTTTGGAGACATACGATAATCTTCGTCCATCTCCGGTAATTGGGGTAACACCACCTTCTCTCCGCCCACCTTCCTCTTGAGCAAGCTGATATGAAAAGCTGGATGAATTCGAGACTCCTTAGGCAATTCTAGCTTGTACGCAACCGGATTGAGCTTCCTAATAATTTGGAATGGACCAAAAAATCTGGCCGAAAGCTTAGCAATTTTTCGCATGTATACTGAGACTTGTCGATATGGCTGAAGCTTTAAAAATACCCAATCTCCTTCCTCAAATTCTTCCTCCCGATGCTTACTGTCATAGCATTTTTTCATTGTTTTATTCATTATGGAAAAAGACAAATACGCGAGGGAGATGGATTCAATGAGTGCTCAGTCTCAGGGGAGTGTGTGTATGAGTCTCTAGACCCGAGAGTTCTTTAGCCGCCACACTTTAACAAACATAATTGTTTAATCTGGTTGAATTATAGCAACCAAATTGTTGAATTTTGCACGCAACACACCTAACCGTAACCCTAACCCTTACCCTAACCCTCACTAATTGCATCAAGCTGGGATTGAGCCTATTACCACCAAATGTCTAAATTGCCCATCAGGAAGGCAATAAACTTCGTTACTAGTAGGACTTGAATGTTATTAAAATCACCACTACCTGCATTTCGTGAAATGAGCTGCTAGATCTTCATGATGATAAATATATAAGTTTGCAACTACAATATATATATTGTTCGATGTCTTCTGAAATTTTGCTTTTAAAAGTTGTTTTCAGAAGCTAGCTAGGAGCATATTGCACAAAGCAATCTATGCTATATTGATATTGGTCGGTTGTTTTTCAGTAGAGATAATTCTGTATTTATTGTTAGTTTGGGTTTTTTTTTTTTTTGGAAAGAGAATTTGACAATAATTTAATGTGGGCGAAAAAATTGTTTGCTGAATTTTGTAATTGAATTCGTTAAAAGGATTTTATCTTAATTTATCAACTTTATCGATTGTAGTAAAAGAACCTCATACAACCTAGGGGATGAGTTTGTGGAAAACTTTAATGAAATGTTGGAACAGAGTGATGCAGAGCAGTTATTGGAACAGAGTCAGAATCACCAAAAATTCAAACTTTGAACAACTACCAATAGAAGAATGCATCTGATTTATCACCAATTCAAACTTTTTCTTGTTTTAATAGACATTCTGCAGTTGGTCTGTGATGATATCTCTAAAGAAACACTTTAATTTGAAGGAGGAGATTTATTTATGATTGCATAATTTGTTTAACATCAATACACCATCTTATACTAATGCATGGGAATGAGATAAATACTACATTATAAAGATAAAGTTGATAAATTAAGATAAAATCCTTTTAACGAATTCAATTACAAAATTCAGCAAACAATTTTTTCGCCCACATTAAATTATTGTCAAATTCTCTTTCCAAAAAAAAAAAAAAGCCCAAACTCACAAGAAATACAGAATCATATCATGACATTATGAAACTCTCAGATTATACATTTGAAGGGACAGAAATGGCATTTACACACCAAATAGAAAGGGACATTATATGGATTTGTATTTTAAGCATGTAAAAAGACAGTTTCATGGGGCCAAAGTAGTTGGGGACATGAGATGGCTTCAAATTGAAGACTCGGAATATTTTCTTGATTCGCACCTATCATGTGTTTTACAAGTTACAAATTCAGGATCAAATTCAACTTTCTAATAATTGTTATATTGTCGGCAGTGGATATTTTGCTAGAATGAATTACTTGTTGCCAAATGGAAAAGCTTTGTTAGGTTGTATGTCGTCTAATTCGGTGTTTAGAATAATTTGATAGGCTAAATTTGGTACTAATTAGGCTAACTTGTAATAATTGAAGATCCGATACATTCATTGTAAGTGTTCGTTTCTAGCTCGTCCGAACGAGCTACATCAACAAAGAATACCAAGATCCTTCTCATATCCCTTTAAATATCACAATCACTATTCAAATAGCACTCATAATGGGCTAGCGGCTAGCCATGGAGCATAAAATATATATATATAAAAAAAAAGCTCTTCATTTGACTAAGCACTTTGGCAAAAGCAATGGTTAGCTACTTAGCAAATTAACAATGCATAAGTTAAACTAATAATGAAAATCAATCTGATTTTGGGCTGTCCAGTCACCTACCCGAGCACGTGGGTCTTATGTGGGGTCGCTCACATTATTAGACATAATTATTTTGAATCCTTATCCAGTTAAAATAAATAAAATAAAATAAAAAGTAAGACAAAGCAAGAAATTTCCACCCAAAAGATTCCACCTAAACGCGTGAATTTAATGCATGAGAGAGAAACAATAGCATCCAAAGCATCCAGTGATTTCTGAGAAGCTCCCGTAGTCCCATGTCAAGTTCATGAATAGCTAAAATTCAATAACGTCTTCGCTTTTTTCAAGCAATAATGCATGAGAGTGAACAAAGGGATGGAAGACAGCCAACTTTTCCAACAAACTTTAATGCTTGATAGTGAATGCCATCTTTTGTATAACAAACTTCAATAATTGAGAGTGTAATGGAGACAATGCTCCTCCTTTTCATCAATTGCTGGGGACAGTCTATTTAACACTACAATCGATGAGTTTGTGGAAAACTAAAATGAAATTATTGTTGGAACAGAGTGATGCAGAGCAGTTGTTGGAACCGAGTCAGAATCACCAAAATTCAAACTTTGAACAACTACCAATAGAAGAATGCATATGATTTATCACCAATTCTAACTTTTTCTTGTTTTTATAGACATTCTGCAGTTGGTCTGTGATGCAGCCCAATTCGATTCAGCAGGATTTTTTCACCCACATTAAGTTATTGTCAAATTCTCTTTCCCAAAAAAAAAAAAAAAAAACCCAAACTAACAATAAAGACAGAATTATCTCTACGGAAAAACAACCGGATCATATCATCACATTATGAAACTCTCAGATTATACATTTGTAGGGAGAGATAAATCTTCCTTCCTCTTTATATAGTTTGATGGAGATCACCTCAGATAACTTTGACCGGGTATTGAAGCTTGTAAGGGAGTACTCTATTGCAATTTTAATCCTATATCTCCTTCTTCTATGTACTGTAGTGCAACTTCGTCCATCTTTTTCTGATTTAAATTTGCAATATGCGTCGTTCACCAGCTAAAACTCTAAATGTTGCAATTTTTCTCTAAACCTTTTTCTTATAAGTAATTTTTCTCTAAACCTTTTAACACATCGTATAATAAATTAATTATAGAGGCATTATTCCATCTTTTGATGGCTGGCTGGCCAATATCAATATAGCATAGACTGCTTTGTGCAATATGCTCCTAGCTTCTAAAAACAACTTTTAAAAGCAAATTAAATTTCAGAAGACATCGAACAATATATATATTGTAGTTGCAAACTTAAATATTTATCATCATGAAGATCTAGCAGCTCATTTCACGAAATGCAGGTAGTTGTGATTTTAATAACATTCAAGTCCTACTATTACCTGATACCCAAAGGAAAACAAAAAAAAAAAAAAATAGAAATTTTATGTTTATGTTATGCAAATGTAGTAACAGGCATGAACCTGAAGTAACGAATTAAGTTTATCTCACCAGCCACAAAATAATCCTAAAAATCATTCACAATGACATCCCTTAACAATTATAACTTTTCTCATAACAATTATGTTAGTTAAAGTATGGCGGCAAAAGAACTCTAGGGCATATAGACTCATACACACACTCCCCTTAAGACTGAGCATTAATTGAATCCATGTCTATTGAGTATAGTATTTGCCTTTTTCGGTAATGAATAAATCAATGACTTTTTCTTTAAGGACAAGTGTAAGCAATTTAGAGTACAGTGCAGTGTTCACAGCTTTTCATAGTTTATGAACACATATTTCTTTAATTATACACAGGTGCTCTTAATCAAGGAAAAGTAGTGTAGAGTTTTATGTTTTAGGTTCAACTAGCAGATGAGTCAATTTGGCCAAAGTACTAATTCAACTCTCACAATTTGGCCTAAGTATTAATGTTGGGAGATAGATAATAGAAAATGCTGAATAGTATTTCTCTTTCTAAAAACAAATTTCATAAATAGGAAGAAAACACGCGGGAAACCTTCATGAGAATGCAAAATGAGGTATGAATTTCTTCTTCAACCTTAAGTCGCATTCATTCCCTCAACTGCTTCTCAAAACCCATTACTCATTCCCCCAACTGCATCTCAGTGCCATTACGAAACTTCATCTACTCACTGGGTGCCTCATTCATTGCGATGATTTTTTTCTTTTTTTTGTGTGTTATTTGAAGGAGAGATTTTTCAAACAATAATGCTTGAGAGTGAACAAAGGGCTGGAAGCCTGGAAGAAAACTTCAAAGAAGACTTGACAATCAACTTGCCAAACAAACTTAAATAATTGAGTGTGCAAGGATTGCTTGCAGAGAAGCTTCAGCTAGCGAAGACTTGACGATCAACTTGGTTATGTTCGGACAAAGAGTTTGAAAGTAAACTTCTTTTTACATAAGTTTTATAGTATGTAATTCTCACATACATTTTAATATACATAGTTGGACACTACTCTAGACCAAAAATATAAGCTAATGAGCTTGGGTCCACTTATGTATATTAACTACTATTTTCTTTTATGATTTATTAATGTAAGATACAACACTTACAAGTTATTCACAACACAATTAATCCTATAAAAAATGCATATGAGAATCACATGTTTTAAGAATATATATTAATTTAATTTGGAAAAAAACTTTATTCCTTGAAAATTGCCTTTGCATCTCTTCTTTTTGTTGGCCACATGGCCACTGTGCTTATGTTCAGTGGAACTTTTTTGTTTTGTGTGTTGCTTTTTGTAGCTATCTGTGTCCCTAATTGTATTTATAATTGGTCCCCATCATGAAATTAACCTCATTGTAATTTTTGTTAGGCTATGTGGAGTTTGGTGTGTGTCCGACTCGGTATGACAAAAGAAGGGCTACGGTTTAAATAAGAATTTTTTTTAGACTTAGTCCATAAAGCGGAGGCTTGGGCCGTTCGAGGATAGTGCCCTCGGGAAAATTTTTTGACTTGCCCGTTTATGGATTTTTGACTTAGTTGAGAGTTTTTAAATAGTCGCTTATGTAGTAGGGTTTTGCATTCACGTTTTGACGCCCTCTTGTATTGTTTCTTGAAAATAGTGAAACTTTGCCGCAACACAGTGCATGTAGCCCGTTAGGGTGAATCGCTTAAATTTCTGTGTCTTGTGATTGGTTTTGTTCGTGTTTTCTTTCTCATTATTTGACATTCTCTTTGGAACGTACGCTTGTGGATAAGAGATAAACAAGTTTTAGTACGTAGATGCCACTACTGCTGGTTTTGATGTCCCAAAGTGAACCATATGGATTGTATTTATATTGGTATTGCCTACTCTACCGTGTCTACTTTGATAAGCAAGAGATGTCCACCCAAAAGATTCCACCTAAACACGTTAATTTCTGAGAGTGAATTTAATGCATGAGAGAGAAATAATTTCTGAGAAGCTTCCATAGTCCCATGACAAGTTGTCATCAAATAGCTGAAATTCAATAACGTCTAGTCATTTTCCAAGCAATAATGCATGAGAGTGAACAAAGGGGTGGAAGTGACGCAGCATGGAAGGATTTTCCAGAAAATAAATGAAGAAAACTTGAAAGAAGACTTGACATTCAACTTGTCAAACAAACTTTAATAATTGAGAGTGCAAGGACTGCAGATAAACTTCAGCGAAGACTTGACAATCAACTTGGCTTTGTCCGAAAATGGTCCTTCTTTTCATTAATTGTTGAGAAAAAATCGATGAGTTTGTGGAAAAATTGAATGAAATATTGGAACAACGTGACGTTTGGAACATGTGCAAGCATGCAATTTTTTTTGGTAATAGACTGCGGAGAACTCATTGGAACCGAGTCAGAATCACCAATTCAAACTCTTAACAACTACCAATAGAAAAATGATCAATTCAAAATTAGACATGATTTCTATGTAAATTTTGTGATACAAAAGACATTGTGAATAATAGAGTTCACTTCAATAAGCTTTTTTGTTTTGTTACAGTTCAAGGACAGACTCATCACTACAAGCTTATGCAAAGATTTTAATGGATCAGATTTTGGCAATGTGTACATTGCTTAAATCATAGAATGTACAAGATATATACAAAATACCCCTTCATCTAGGAAATCAAAAATGATTTCCTTAACATTATTTTCATATAAATTTTTTTTTTCCATCCTCTCTCTTTCCTCTATCATTTGTTTAAAACAATATTTAAATGATTTTTCTTTCTTCTCTATTTCTCTTAGCATTTAATTTAAAGAATATTTAAATGGTATAAGGAAACGATAATCGAAGTTATTATGGAGTTTATTTGAATAAGGAAGTAAATAGTAGTTTAGTTTATTACATTGAAAAAAAATCTAAGAGAACCTGCTGTTAGTACTGAAGTCACTGAACCACGTAAAATTTTTGTCTCTTAATTCTCTTTTAATTTCCTTTACTTTATCTTTTCTTTGAAGTCCTAAAATTATTATTTTTTCTCGAATTTATATGAATATTTTTGTCATATTAAAAAATTTGTAAGGTCATTTTTGTTTTTTTGTTAGCCTGGGGGGGACATTGATAATTGTTTGATAGTTTGAGAGGATATTGTCACAATTGAAAGTTTGAAGAATATTATCAATTAAGTGGTAATTTGAGAGGGGTATGTAAATTTTTTCCTAAATTTTATTAATCAAATATGGTTTGGATAGACGTACAACGTAACTAACAGAGATGACAAAATGATGATAAAATCCTTATTTAGATAAACTTTTTCCGCGTATAGAAGATAAAATCTTCTTGCATTAAAAGATAATTCGAAAGAAATGAGTGATAACTTAAGGAGACCCATGCCACTCGTGTTTATTTTATTCCCATAACACAATTTGTCAAACAAGGATTAACTAAATGTGTGTATTAATTATTGCTTCGCTTTCCACTGGTTTCTGAGAAATTTCCACAAATTTTAGTGCTTGCCAATGAAACAAGGGTTGGAAAAATGCTTCAATGAAGACTTTGACAGTCAACTTGTCAAGTCAAACTTCTAGTGCTTCAGATTGAACATTATCATCATCTTTTGCCGAACAAACTTTTAATTGTTGAAAATGCAAGGGTGCACAGAAACTTGAGGGAAGACTTGACTATCAATGCGTTGTTAGGATACGTAGAGTTTGGTTTGTGTTTGATTCGTTATGTTGAAAGAAGCGTTATGATTTTATTTTATTTTTTATTTTGTTTTTTTTTTTACTTTCTGAGGCTTAGTTCATGGAGTGGAGGCTTGAACCGAAAATTTTTAGACCCACCCGTTTAAGTGTTTTGGACCTAGCTAGTTGAGGGTCCTTATATAGCTGCTTCCGTATTAAGGTTTTGTAATGCGTTCTGACTGACACTTTTTTGTACTGTTTCTCGAAAATAGTAAAACTTTGGTACTACACAGTTAATGTAACCCTCAAAAGTGAACCACTTAAATTTTTGTATCTTGTAATTGCTTTTTTTTTTTTTTTTTTTCACCTCTCACTATTATGGGACATATGAGAATTTTCCCAACATGCGTCTCTGACCAAGATTGGCCGGCCTTCTGGAACTTTTGCTTGGGAGCAGACTATTGAACACTAGAGTTTCCTGGGAATTCATTTAAGCAAATTGTGTAAAGCTAAAAAATTTTGATGAAATGTTAGGACGGTGTTAACTTCATGACACGTACATGCATGTAAATTCTTTTGGTAACAGATTGCGGCGCACTTATTGGGCCACAAAAGCCCAATTAGAATTACAATTTAAACCTTTGAACAAACCCAATTTGTTGCAGAGAGAAGGTAATTTTTTTTTTTTTAAAAAAAAAATAAATAATGAACTAATTCTCTCCCATACCATGCAAATTCGCAGAAGACGTGAATTTTTCTTAGAGCAAAAAGAAAAAAAAAAAGTATGTTTGTTATTGAGAGATATTGACATTTTGTTAATAGTTTAAGGAAAATATTGACACAATTGATAATTTAAAAGAGACATTGGCAATGAGATGGTACATAATTTGATGGGGGTATGTGTATTTTTCCTATATTTCCTTATCTTGGGTTGTGGATAAAGTGGGTTGACACAAATTTGATTTTATGTTTAATTGGGTAACTCATTTTAATTTGAACCCTAACATATTAAGTTATAACTCTTTAATTTTATGTCTTGTTCATGTTGGGTTATAAGTCGTGTCAAATATATATAGATTAATAAAAAAATTTAAGAGAAATTTTAAAAATCGATGGGTGCCATAGCTCTATTCAGTCAGAATATAAGTCATTCCTACGGGTGGCAATTTTTGACACGACCCGCGAACCCGATACGAAAATGCCGGGTTTGGGTTGGGGTTACGGGTTACCGGGTTAAACAGGTCAACCCGTTTATGACCCGTTAGTTAACAGGTCAGACGGGTCAACCCGTGGGTCGACCCGCCTAATCCGGCTGACCCGTTATTTTTTATTTTTTTTCCTAAGGCTCAAACTAAACGAGTGAACTGACCCGTTAAAAACTGAAAAGAAAACTGAAAAGAAAACTAAAAAGCAAAGAAAAAAGTAAAAACCTAGGTTATGTTTGGTACACGGAATGACTATTATAAGGAATAACCTTTATTAATAATAGAATTAGTATTTTGATAGGAATGATTATTCCCTCAATTGAAGGAATAATCATTCCCTTATGACTATCAGAATGGTTATTCCAAGGCTAATCCATTCTACTAATTCTATTATTAATAAAGGTTATTCCTTAGAATAGTCATTCCGTGTACCAAACATATCCCTAGTCTATTAACCATTTAACCCGCAGCCGCCCCCCCCCTTCCCCCCAACTCTCAGTTCTCTCAGTTTAGATCTAGATCTCTCTCTCAATCTCCCTCTCTTTCTCTCACTGTCTCCGTCGACCGGAACGGTGGTACGCCGGTATCTCCCTCTCCCTCTCCCTCTCTCTCAGTCTCGCCGCTCGCCGTCATCGATCGTCCCCAACCAGGCCAACCCCTCGCACCAGAACGGCAGAACCCCTACCTCCAGGGCCCAGGCTCTAGTAGCACCTCCGGCTCCGGTCCTCCACTCCTCCACTTGGAGGAGTGGAGGATCCTAATACATTATCTTGAGTGGATGGATGTCTTTGCCGTGAATGGGACTGTGCAGGGAGATTTTTATTTTTATTTTTTTGCTTAGCTCTCAGTTTATGACCAGAGCAAGTAATTCTCCCTTTTGATGTTCATTTTGTGATTTTTTTTTTTTTACTGTTAGTAATGGGGTTGATTCAAGATTTTGTGGTCTTTGAGACAAATTTATACGCGATTTCAATTTGTCATGCTTCATATCTTTAATTATATTTAGTACCTGATGATTCATCAGTTTGTATTTGTTTATATTTAGTGCATGCATATGAAGTCCATGATTCCAATTTCCATTTCCATTCTCAATTTTCTTCGGGTCTATGACTCTATTGGGTCGGGTTGAATTTACTCGACCCGATGATATGATTCGACCCGTCAACTAAATGGGTTGACGGGTCGTATCGTGTCGACCTGTTTAATAAACGGGTCATGTTCGGGTTTAGGGTTAACGGATTGGCAAGTCAAGCGGGTCAATCCAAACCCGACTCGCCAACCCGTTGTGCCACCCCTAGTCATTCCTAAGCATTGACGATGGTTAGGATAAAGATAAAAATAAAAGCATGGTTTCTTAATATGTAGTAATGTTGCGGATTGTTGCATTGTGTACTGCTGTATGCCGCCCAGGTGTTGTTTGATGACATGGACCTCATGCTACATGCCTTGTTTTTTACATGCCCAAAATATTTATAAAGAAGGAAAAGATTGAAGAAAAAAAACAGAGACATATATGAGGTGTTAAGTTGACAAAAAATGGATGCTTGCTACGAGTTCCACAAATATACAGAAGTGTACAAAATTGAAAGGAGATGAAGAGGAGGGGGAAAAAGGTAGGATGAGTTAAAGAAGTGATCAAAGCTTTCTGCACCTAATAATTAACAAACAGGAACCCCATATGGTACTGCTCTTTAATGGCTAAAATTAGATCTTCTGGTGAGCTTTGCACGAAGTCGTCTATGCAAATAAATTTGGATTTTTTGACATCTAATTTGATAACGGACAGAAATATTACAGATAATGAACTCTAATTAAAGCTGAAGACAAACTTAATAAATTCCCTGGCTACTTGCTGGTCTTAGCTTTGTTTGTTTGTGTTGCTTGTTTGATATATAAAAGTCTGCTTATTCTTCAAAAAAAAAAAAAAAAAAAAAAACTTAATAAATTCTCAATATATATCCTTTTCCCACACATTTTCCACTTTTAAGACTGCTAACATCCACGACTAAGCAACTAATTATCAAATAAGATAAGATAATAGTAGCGATAATTGGTAAAGAAACATAGCAAGAAAAGAAAAAAAGAGTTATTGCTGCCGTGCGTGAGTTTGTCTACTAGCCATTGGTCTTTCATGCAGACTTCCTCTGCATCACGTCCCTTGGCCTTATCAACGAATCCCCTGCATTCCTCTATTTTTGTTATAGAAGCTATATTGGGAGACTAATATTTTGCTAGAATATTTGTAATATTATTAAGTGTTTAGTTCCGCCGATTTGTCTCAATTTGGTTATTTACTGGGTAAATAGGTCTTCAGAAACACATTAAATTAATTATTAGTTAATTAATTTTAGATGCGTTAAACAACTTATGGATTTTGTCATGCTTTGATATATATATATATATATACCACGTTGATGGGAACCCACAACAAATAACAGAAATATTATAGATAATGAACTCCAATTAAAACTGAAGACAAACCACAAGACAAACTTAATTTCTCAACATCCTTTTCTCACACATTTTCCACTTTTAATACTGCTAACATCCACGACTAAGCAACTGATTATGAAATAAGATAATAGTAGCGATAATATATAGACAAAGATAGAAACATAACATGAGAAGAAAGAGAACAAGATAATTAAAGGAGTAAGTGCTGCCGTCCGTGAGTGACTCCCAGCGGTTGGCCTTCCATGCAGACTTCCTGCATTCCTCTGCTTCTTGCTTATCCTCTCCTTCAATAACCATGTATCTTTGAATTAGGCTAATGTGGCCTCTTGCTCCTACGTGGCAATAAAGAGTTGCTATCATATGATTATAGTTTATAGATTAGTACCTTTTAACAGGCTCAGCCCAGGGAAAAAGAAAAAAGAAAAAAGAAAAAGACTAGTAATATATAGACAACAACGTTGTGTATAGACGAGAGGCGACACTGTTTTTTCCTCGACAACATTGATGAGCTTAAAGCTACGAAGACCAAAATTTGTACTATTTTCTTGAAAGATAATGAATGGTCAAACATAATTATTTGAAGATAGCAAACGAATGAAAATAACATGCCTACCTCTACTAAATATTTTCTTGGTAGCACTGAGTCTTGAAGTTTCTTAGCCAGTCTGGCCATGTTGATAGCGATTGTAACATAGAGCTTCTCTCCCATTTTGTCCAAAAAATGGAAATATGCATGCCTCCAAGGACTCCTCAGCATTAACGATCCACAAACTCCCCAAAAGCCAACAATGAATCCAGTTGCAATACTTGTATAAAACAATAGATGTTCATGGGAGTTTGCATGTTCTCGAATATTGCCTTCTCCTTGTGTGCTACTAGTTTGAGGACCTTGAGCTACTTCATCTCTCAAACACTTTTCAAAAGAGGCAAGTCACAAAGATCTCGGTTACCTACATATGGAGAAGCACCGAAGCGCTCGAGCTGAGTACCTTTTGGAATTGTACTTGACAAGTTGTTGTTGACAAATTCAAATAGCTCAAAAAGCTCAAAGTAGTGAGGTTTTGGGGAATTACATCTGAAAGGTGATTGCTTGATAAGTCCAGAGACTCTAATCTTTCCAAGTCATCAATACTACGAGGGATGACGCCAGTCAACAAGTTTCTAGATAGATTCAGCCCAATCAATTCTAAAAGACTTGTAATTTCTCTTGGAATTTCTCCTTTTAATTTATTACTTGAAAGATCGATGACTTTTACTAGTCCAAGATTTTTGTCATACTCAAGATGCATTCCTTTTATATTCACCGATGCATGCTCAATATAGGGCGAAGCAAAATAGTCTAAGACTTTGTCTGTGTTATAATAATAATAACGCAAATAATCAAAAGGTCTTAATCCTAAATTTTGTTTTTGAGCCATGACAGTGAAGTTATTGAAGCATCGAGGTATAGTCCCTGAAAGACTGTTGTGAGAGAGGTCCAAGATTTGAAGAGATGTTAGTTGACATAATTGTAATGGTATGCTACCGATGAACATGTTTGATGGTAGACGAAGAACCACCAAATGCAATAGGCTTGTACCTATCCATGTTGGTATCCTCCCAGAGAGTTTGTTTTCTCCAAAATCTAATAATCTTAGTGAAGTGCAGTTCATCAATGACATAGGCAGTTCTCCGATGAAACTGTTGTTCTCGAAATGCAACGCGAGAGAACTATTTTTCTAACAAATTCTTCCAAAAGATTCAAGAATTCTCCCAGAGAGATAATTGTTTGCCAAATTAAGGAATCTCAATGTTGCCATATTTGCCCAACACTTGGGGAGCTCTCCATATTTGTGTTTGAAGCCATTGGGGAAAAGATGGTCCCAATTTGCAAGAGCTTAATTTGATGGCATCCAAATGAAATGGTGGAACCCAATCTGAACTAAACTTCAAAGACAGATCAGAATTATAAGACAAGTCCAAATGGTTTAAGCTTGAAAGATTCGACAAATGTGTTTCAGTAATGACACCTTTAAAAGAATTTAAGGCAACATCCAGAAGCTGAAGCTTGGAAAGTTTTCCTAGAACATTGTCTAAACTCCCATTTAACTGATTGTTGCACAGATCCAACTCTCTCAACAAATATAATTTTGTAAGATCCGGTATCGCCCCTTCAAGGTTGTTGAAAGAGAGATAAAGATTAACAAGAGCCACCATATTCCCAAAAGCTTTTGGAATAAGACCTTTTATCCCGTTAAAACTGAGGTCAAGATGAACAAGGGTATTGGTATATTCGAATAGCCAAGGGAATATTGAGGAGTTGAGCTGATTGCCAGAGAGATCAAGGAATGAAAGTGGTGAAGAAGAATTAGGATTGGAAAGCACAGGATGAACCGGCATGGAGAGCTCACAAAAAGTTAGACGTAAGTGTAACAAAGAAGGGAGCATGTTAACCTTATCTGGCCAATTGACTACCTTGCTAAGGTTCACTTGGCTCATGTCTAAGTGTCTTAAAGAGGAGAGATGAAAGAGCCAGTCAAGATTATGGTCCTCAATCAGGTCAATGTTAAAACTGAGATCAAGAGATATCAAGCTTGAGAGATTTCCAAGCTGCGGTGGAATGGTTCCTGAAAAAGAGTTCCAAGAAAGATTGAGATATTGTAATTTAGTGAGTGAACCAATGAATTTTGGGAGGATATTGGAGAACTTATTGAAACTTAAGTAGAGGTAAGTCAAATGTAGCAATCCAAGTAATGATGAGCTCAATATCTCACCTGATAGATGTTTACGGCTTAGATCAAGCGTGACAACATGACCCGTTCGGTTGCTGCATTTAATTCCTTCCTGATGCAGGAGAATATTGGAGTATCTTGACAGAAAATATTTAAACAAGAATGAAAAGAATTAGTCATAATATATAAATATTATTTTTAGAATAATATCTTTTTCTTTGTCTACAAGTATTTTACTTTGTATCCAAGTTTAGGGTTATTTTTGTATTTTTATTTCTTTCTTTTTTTCCAAGTATTTTACTTGGAAAATACTCAACTTAGCCTATATAAAGGCATGTATGTATTATTTGTAATTCAGTTTTCAAGCATCAATATATTTCTAGTTTTTCAGAGTTATTCTCTGTTAGCTTATTTGGGGCAATTAGGGTATTTCTCTTCCCTATTTGTTATTTTCTCTCTTCCTGAATTTCCTTTTCAATCTTCAATTATTAGTTTCTGCTGCTAGTTCACGCTGTCAGAACAATCTTAGTTCTACCCGGCGTTAGTTGGTATCAGAGCTTAGCGTCTTCTTGGGGTAAATTTTTATCAATTTTCATGCTTAAAGATCGTGGTCGTGGTCGGCGTGGGCAGGTTCCGAATGAGGAAATCCCCTATCATGATCACAATATACGAGACGTGACGATTGAAGACTTGCAGAGGCAGGTTGCGGAGTTAACCCAGCGTCTAGCGGCGCAAAACTTGGAGATGCATCGCGATATTGACGGTCGCAATGCAGAATCCAATTTCAAGAGCCCGTATCACAATACTGTTCTGATTCGGGAACAGCATGGTCGGGATGAGTGGCATGGAGACTTAGGTTTCAGAGTTGAGCTTTCAGAATTTTCTGACACCTTGACTGTTGTTAGCAAGTCGCAAGCCATCTACCAAATCCATCTTATTTGGAGGAGGAAGATGAAATCATTGAGCAAGATTTTTCTGTAGATTTGGTCTCTCCACCGATCTACGACATCTATCTTGACGAAGATGATCTATTGGAGGAGGTAAATTTATTTATTGATATCATAAAAATTGTTGAAGATAATGATATCTATCATGTGTTTGATAAAAGTTCAAAGAGTAAAATATCTCAATGGGGTATTGAGAAAATTAATTGTTTTGATTTTCTTGGGATTGAAATTTTTCTATCAAGTTTTCCTGAACAAAATCTTGACATTGGTTTTGGCATGTTGGAGGACAAATGGAGTTTTCATGGTCAAGAAAGAATTCATAATTTTTGGAAAAATTTTATGGAAAGTGAATTTATGACAATCAATCAAGAGCTTGTGAAAATTATTTTATCTCAAGTTGGTGCGAATAATTTCAGATCTAATATTCAAAGTCATGTTGTGATGGATTGCAAGTTGTTTTTCTTCTGATATCAAGTTGCTTTGGTATTGAAAAATTCTGGATGGCATGAATTGATTGGACATCCAAAAGATCAAGGTAAAGATGATTTGAATTCGAGGACGAATTCTTTCCAACTCGGGGAGACTGATGCAGGAGAATATTGGAGTATCTTGACAGAAAATATTTAAACAAGAATGGAAAGAATTAGTCATAATATATAAATATTATTTTTAGAATAATATCTTTTTCTTTGTCTACAAGTATTTTACTTTGTATCCAAGTTTAGGGTTATTTTTGTATTTTTATTTATTTCTTTTTTTCCAAGTATTTTACTTGAAAAATACTCAACTTAGCCTATATAAAGGCATATATGTATTATTTGTAATTCAGTTTTCAAGCATCAATATATTTTTAGTTTTTCAGAGTTATTCTCTGTTAGCTTATTTGGGGCAATTAGGGTATTTCTCTTCCTTATTTGTTATTTTCTCTCTTCCTGAATTTCCTTTTCAATCTTCAATTATTAGTTTCTGCTGCTAGTTCACGCTGTCAGAACAATCTTAGTTCTACCCGGCATCACTTCCCATTTGCAACAATCTTCTTCATGACTGCCCCAAGAAGAGAGCCGACCGTAATCATCTTGAAGGCCTTGTCTGAATTTGAGGAGAGCTTGTCTTTCTTCCTCTTTGCATGTGACCTCAGAATTACGCAGATTCAAAGCGAATCCAATTGCAGTTCCGGTACAAAGGAGGAGCCCAAATAGAAGAAGCAACATAATTAGGGCCTCTCATTATTCGACCTTCTCGATCTTTGGGACTACTGCTGGTTTTGATGTCCCAAAGTGGACCACATGGATTGGTATTTATAGTATTGCCTACTCGATCTACCTTGTCTACTTTAAAAACTCTTAAACAAACTCACGCGACCAAAGGGCATTGATCACACAAGAGTCGTACGGGCCGGTACCACAATAATTAAGGGGTAAAAGAATTAAAGAGGACAGAAATTTTCTCCAAACTGAGTTTGGAGAAAACTTCATTCAATCAACTCTAATGATCAATAAGTATCCTTTAACATGTTTAGATTCCTTAAAATTTAATGTTTGAGTTTCTAAGTTTGTAAAAGAGGAGTTAATAACTATTAAAAATATTATAAAAAAGAGAAATGCTAGATTTTCTTTTTTTATCCTTCTCCCATCCTTCTATTTTTTAAAATCACCATTGGATCTGTGGTCTCCATGTATGTTTACACATGGGGACCACAGATCCAATGGTGATTTTGAAAAATAGAAGGATGAGAGAAGGATACAGGGAGATGCTGTAGCATTTCCCCTCTAATAAATAACAAATGTCTTCTATTGTAAATGTTTTCAGAAGACATCGAACAATATATATATTGTAGTTGCAAACTTATATATTTATCATCAGGAAGATCTAGCAGCTCACTTCACGAAATGCAGGTAGTTGTGATTTTAATAACATTCAAGTCCTACTAATATTACCTGATACCTAAAGCAAAAAAAAAAAAAAATAGAAATTATGTTTGTGTTATGCAAATGTAGTAACACGCATGAACCTACTGTCCCTGGATGATCCTGTCTTCTTGTTCCACTGGGCTGTCAAAGTGTGGCCGCAAAAGAACTCTGTTGCATTGGGTTATATATTATCCCTATGTTATATGGTTTACTTACCAAATAAAAGAATTGCTAGGCATATGTTTCCAATTCTCCATGCACATTCCAATTGATAATTTTTGTAAAACTTTTACTTCAAGAGGATTTAAAGAATTATTTTATGCTTGAATCAAGATAACTATTATAATTCGCTACTTATCCTCTTGCTTTTAACATTTTAATCTTCCAGCATCATCTTGTATCTTCCATGCTAAAAACTTCTCACTGGTGAATGCAACACAAGTATTACTGTTGCATAATTTAAAAAAGAAAAGAGCATTTTAGCTCCACCTGCATAAGACACAGGAGGAAACAGGATAACACACTGTAGAGTATAGACAATTAAGCAATCGAATAAGTAGTGAAGGGTTTTTTTTTTTCTAATTAGTTTTATGATTTTGATTTAAAATCAGGAAGCTCGGCAAGCAACAGAGAGAGCCTATGATGTGGCCAAGGTGGATGAAAGGCTCATCTATTCTGCTTGAAGATTGTGATACATAGTGATGAGGCAGAGAGAGAAAGAAAGGGTGGATGATGATGGCTCTTTTTCGTTGATTTGATCCGATTCAATACATTTCTTATGGGATTTGACTTAGGTGTACATTGTAAAAAAAAACTAGAGCGAACTGTCCAAATTTAGTTTCTTGTTTTTCATGAGAAAGATACAAGAAAAAAAAAAGTGAAATTAAATATAAACCGTTTGAAAACTATAATACAGATGCTGTAGTTTTTTTTTTATTTTGATAACTTCACTTAGCCCCCATAAATGTCACGACTTTTGCAATTTTTCAATTTAGTATATCCAACTTTGAATTTTTTGAAATATCTCATCTCCGTTAGAATTTTTCATTAAATCCTAACGGAGTGGTGTTAAATTACCTAAATACCCTTGATTTTTTTATTTTTTCAATTTTAATTTATTTTTTTAAGCTAATTGGTTTAAGCTAGACCTGTCTAGTTGTATTCAAAAAGTATAGTTTCTTGTATTAAAAAAAAATGTAATTATACAGGGCATGGCAAAAGCTAATAGCTACAAAGGCCAAAATTTGTACTATTTTCTTGAAAGGTAATGAATTGTCATACATAACTATTTGAAGATAAGGGAATGACTGAAAATAACATGAGTACCTCGATCTACTAAATATTTTCTTGGTAGCACTAAGTCTTGAAGTTTCTCTGCAGTTTGGCCATGTCGATAGCTATTGTAACATAAAGCCTATCTCCCATTCTATCCAGAACTGAAAATAGGCATGCCTCCAAGAACTCTTGAGCATTAACGATCCACAAACTCCCCAAAATCCAACAATAAATCCAATTGCAATGCTTGTATAAAACCATAAATGGTCATGGGAGATTGCATGTTCTTGAATATTGCCTTCTCCATGTGTGCTACCATTAGTACCAATTGGAGGACCTTGAGTTGCTTCATCTCCCACACACCTTTTCAGAAGAGGCAAGCCACAAAAATCTCGATTACTTGCATATGAAGAAGCATTGAAGCCCTGGAGCTGGGTACCTGTTGGGACTCTACCTGACAAATAGTTGTTTGACAAATTCAAATAGCTCAAAAAGCTCAAAGTAGCTAGGCTTGGAGGAATTATGCCTAAAAGGTGATTGCTTGACAAGTCCAAAGACTCTAATCTCTTCGGGCCACCAATATTCTGAGGGATGATGCCAATCAACAAATTTCTAGATAGTTTCAACCCCATCAATCCCAAAAGACTTGTTATTTCTATTGGAACTTCTCCTTTCAATTTATTCCTAGAAATATCGATGAGTTTTAGTAGTCCAAGAATTTTGAAGTACTCGAGATGCATTCCTTTTGTATTCACCCATGCATGCTCAATGTAGTGCGATGCAAAATACCTTAAAAACTCATATGTGTAAAAAGATAAATTATAACAATAATAATCAAAAGGTCTTGTCTTTAAGTTTTGTTCTTGAGATATTGCAGTGAAGTTATTGAGGCACCCGGGTATAGTCCCTGAAATACTATTGTCATAGAGGTCCAGGATTTGAAGAGATGCTAGTTGACATAATTGTAGTGGAATGCTACCAACGAACACGTTTGATGGTAGGCGAAGAACAACCAAATGCGGTAGGCTTGTGCCTATCCATGTTGGTATCATCCTATAGAGTCTGTTTTCTCCAAAATCCAATACTTTCAGTAAAGAGCAGTTCATCAATGACACAAGCAGACTGTTGTTCTGAAAATGCAACATTTGAAGACCATTTTCCACACAAATTCTCCCAAGAGATTCAGGAATTCTCCTAGAGAGATTATTGTTTGCCAAATTGAGGAGTGTCAATGCCACCATATTTGCCCAACACTTGGGGAGCTCTCCAAATAACAAGTTATTTGAAAGATCAAGGTAACTCAAGAATCCTTTTGTCTCACATATGAATGTAATAGTTCCTTGGAACAAATTATTGGAGAGATTCAACACGAATGAATGAGAATTAATTTGTGGCAGTGGACCACTGAAGCGGTTATAACTCGAATCTATTACATAAGAACCAATAGATCTTGCCAAAAACCATTGAAGGGGTATGGTACCAGTGATCTGGTTGCAAGAGATATTTAAGTGCTTTATAATATTGGAAGAAAGGTCCCAAAACCAGTTGGGGATGGTGTCTGAGATTCTTGCATCAAATATATCAAGCCATGAAAAATTCTATTGTGTTTGAAGCCATTGGGGAAAAGCTGGCCCCAATTTGCAAGATCTCAATTCTATGGTGTCCAATTGAAATGTTGGAACCCAGACTGAACTAAACTTCAAAGAGAGAGCAGAATTAGAAGACAAGTCCAATTGGTTTAAGCCGAAAAGATTCGACAAATGTGTTTCAGTGATGAAACCTTTGAAAGAATTTAAGGACACATCCAAAAGCTGAAGCTTTGAAAGTTTTTCTAGAACAATGTCTAAACTCCCATTTAATTGATTGTTGGGCAAACACAACTCCCTCCAAATGTATCCGTATGATACCCATCTTGTGTGTATCAATCCCCTATCTGTGATAAAAATTAAATTTCATATTTGCAGATATGTATCCAATACATACCTTCATATTGTGGCAAATCTGGTATTGGTAAATGTCAAATATGGGAATACAGTGTCTATTTTGAAGTGTCTATGCCTCCTAACTAGGGAAGGGGTTTTTGCTGAATTCTTTTGGCTTGAGGTTTTTTGTTTTTTTTTTGTTTGGTTTATGTTATACTAATTTCTGTTTATCGTTTTCCTTGTTCCCATCTAAAGATTATAAGGGTTTGATGGACAAGCAATATGAATATTTTGTTGACTATGATTATTGTACATGCGCAGACTAACTTGTTTGATTCAAGAGGAGCAACCGAAGATGACTTACCTGAGGAGGTTCTTCAAGACATTTGATATTTTGTTTCGGTTTATGAAGTGAATTTTTAGACTATGAATTATGTATTTTGGATTTGAATTATGTAATTTGGATTTGAATTTGGATTATGTAATAGGTAAATAGAATTATGTATGTATGTAGATTTGAATTACGTTGGATTTTGGATAGAATGTTGTTGTGAAGAATTGTATGTTGGATTTTGATCAATTTGAATTGTGCAGGTTTTGTATATAGATATTGAAATTAGCAGGTTTTGTATTTGTATATGGATATTGAAATTATTAATAGTAATATTAAAAAAAATGCAATTATTAATTCTGGACGGTTTTAATCCAAACCTTTCGAGACGGTTTGGATAAAACCGTCTATATTCCTGGACGGTTTGGTCAAAACCGTCCAGAAATGAAGTTCTCGACGCCTACTTCTGGACGGTTTTAAACCGTCCAGAAAAAAACCGTCCATGAGGAATTATGGACCATTTTTTAGCCAGTTCTGAACGGTTTTTAACCGTCCAGAAACTTATGATTTTTTGTAGTGGAAGAGAGGTCAAGATGAACAAGAGCTAGCATATTCCCAAAAGCTTTTGGAATAGAACCGTCTAATTTGTTATAACTGAGGTCAAGATGATCAAGGGTATTGGTATATTTGAACAACCAAGTGAATATTGAGGAGTTGAGATAATTGAGAGAGAGATCAAGGAATGAAAGTGGCAAAGAAGAATTAGCATTGGAAAGCACATGAGGATCTGGCATGGAGAGGTTACAATTACTTAGACGTAAGTCTAACAAAGAAGGGAGCATATATATTAACCTTATCCGGCCAATTGACTACCTTGCTAAGGTTCACATTGCTCATATCCAAGTGTCTTAAAGAGGAGAGATGGAAGAGCCAGTTAAGATTGTGGTCCTCAATCAGCCCATTGTTCCAGGTGAGATAAAGAGAAATCAAGTTTGAGAGATTTCCGAGCTGTGGCGGAATGGTTCCAGAAATTAGGTTGTCGGTAAGATTGAGATATTGCAATTTAGTTAGTGAACCAATAAACTTTGGGAGGATTGAGAAATCATTGAAACTTAAGTTGAGGTAAGTCAAATGTTGCAATCCAAGTAATGAAGAGCTTCTCTCACCTGATAAAAGTTTAAGGCTTAGATCAAGCATGACAACATGACCTGTTCGGTTGCTGCATTTAATTCCTTCCCATTTGCAACAATCTTCATCGTCACTGCCCCATGAAGTCAGCCGACCGTAATCATCTTGAAGGCCCTGTTTGAATTTGAGGAGTGCCTGTCTTTCTTCCTCTATGCATGTGACCTCAGAATTACGCAAATTCAAAGCGAAACAAATTGTAGTTCCAGTACTACATAGGAGGAGCCCAAATAAAAGCAGCAATTCAGCATAAGGGCCTCTCATTATTTGGGACGTACGCTTGTGGGTAAGAAGTTTTAGTACGTAGATGCGTAATGCTGGTTTTGATGTCCCAAGTGAACCACATGGATTGTATTTATATTGGTATTGTAAAGCTAACTCAGGCGACGCTAAAGCAAAGCAACATTCCCACCAAAGGCATTCATTCACACAAGAGTCGTGCCACAATAATTGACAAAATCTTCCTCATGGTTTGCTTTCCAGTGATTTCTGGAAGCTCCAATGTCAAAGTTCATCAATTGCTGGGGACAGGTTATTCAACACTACAATGGATGAGTTTGTAGAAAAATTCAATGAAGTGTTGGAACTGTGCGATGTACGGAACATGTGCAAGCATGTAAAATTAGACTTTTGGTCTGTTTTTGATTTCAAGGCAAATCTAGATTAGAGATGGGTGAAAAAACTCCAAGTTTGGTTTCTTAAAAATTTCAAACATTAAATAGTTTTTGGTTTCATGTTCTCCCTGCCGCAATCTTTGGCAATAAATAGGGTAGTGCAGCAATCATTGTCAATTAATTACTTGAATAACGAGAATAGAAAAAAAAAAATTTACTTGAATAACGAATTCCTTTTTGGGTCCACTGAATTTTGAAACGTACGCAGCACTGAATTTGAAACCAATTTCTCTCTGCACTGAATTTTCAACGTCTTTCCAGCCAGCCTTGGACGTTACATGCGATTTTTTTTTTTTTGGTGGTGCCCTTTTAACATTCAGATTCGATTTATACCTCCATCAGTCATGCTTTGGAGCCTTGAAAATGGAAAAAGTTTTTTTTCGAATTGGAATTGACTTTTGTTCTTAAAACATGCGATTCTCACGTGTATTTTTAAAAATGCATTTGAAAATCACGTGTTATAGGAACCTATGTCAATTTAGTTTGCAAGAAAACTTTCTCCCTTGAAAATTGCCTTTGCCTCTATTCTTTTTGTTGGCCACATGGCCATGGTTCAATACGATTATTTGGCTAATCAAGTGTAATATCACAACTAATCTTCACTAATAGTGTGTATGATCAATACATTATTTGATTTGATCTATTCCTGTACAAATTACTCAATAAATTATGACCGATCTGCTCTATGATGTGTTGTAAGACACAGAATTTCTAAAACTTAAATATTTTGATACCATGATAAGCAATGTTTATCTTACAAGACTAAACTGATAATACAAGTATTACAAATCTAATAATTGATTTTCCAATCAATTGTTCATTATACATAGACTCAGAATCCAAATCACATTAAACGCAAGCTCATATTCTACATATTGTTCTACTCCTACACATTTGACTAAGCTCATTATACATAGATTCAGAATTCATATCACATTTGACCACATCTACAAAGAAAGACTCAAACTCATATTTGACAATTTTTTTAGAAACAATTTTCCAGTCAGAAGGGAGCATTTAGGCTATTGGTTTGATAAATTTAAGTAGGCTCTTAGCAAATAAAAATACTTTTGCTGAAGTTGCTCGAATACGTGCGCCAATAAAAATCATTTCTCAAAAAAAAAAAAAAAAGCATCATTTCTGTCTTGTCTGATCACAAAAAGGGTAAAAAAAAAAAAAAACATCTACTGAGGTTAAATAGGAGTCGGACATAGCATAGAATAGGCATAATTTTTTTTTACTAAAAAAAAAAAATAGTGATTTTTAATGGTAAACATGAAGTTTGTCTGACGATGATTTTCGCAAGCAAGATGCAAGTGTCTTCACTAAGGGTGTCATCAACATCAAAGATCCATGCATCAGCTTTCAGAGTCCATGCAGCAGCTGCTCAAGTAAAGCTTGACCTCTTCAATGGCCCTCTCGGAGTCAGCTTTGTATTGGGAGGATGTCATGTTTGGCTCAGCATTTATCCTCCAACTCTCACAATATATAATTCTTCAAGCTAGAAGGTCCCAACCCATTATTTCTCCTTTTCTGGTTCAAAATGTTCCAATCCTAGGGGTTTTCCCATTTGCATTCTCACAAAAGAGGGGGAGGAGAGGGAAAGGAGGAAATTGGTGGAATTATTAGATGTATCATTCTTACGATATTAGTTTGGAGATTGTTTTGGATTTAGATACTTGATCTATTATTACATTGTTATTTAAGCTATATTTGGGAGACTAGTATTTTGCTCTCCATATTTTTGGTATTATGGTTTTATGAGAATTTGGCTATCTTTTAAGTCTTGATTTATCTCTGTTTGGTTATCTACTTGATAAATAAGTCTTGAGAAGCATATTGAATTAATTACTAATTAATTAATTTTGAAAGCGTTAAACAACTTTTTGATATTGTCCATGTTGGTAGCCATGCTTTGATATACAACATTGATCGATGGAGCCCACAATGAATAACAGAAATATTATAGATAATGAACTCCAATTAAAACCACAAGACAAACTTAAT
>FXXK01002360.1:1887-24619 GCA_900184695.1 Betula pendula | reverse complement strand
GAATTCTCAATACCCTTTTCCCATACATTTTCCCCTTTTAATACAGCTAACATCCACGACTAACTGACTAAGCATCTAATAATGAAATAACATAAGATAAAAGAGTTATTTTTTTTTTTTCTAGCCTTATGTCTTATGTACACCCATCTCTTATGGCTATCGAAACCAGTGGTACTACCATTGTTTCTCTCATATATGCAACACTATTTTCAACATAAATTCACTCACGAGAACTATTTAGTGTGACGTGGTCAATTTCTTTCCCCACCTCAAAGCTCACTGTTTCCTTGGTTATGTTGATGGCACTCTCCCATGTCTTCTATTTTTTTTTTTTTTTTTTTAGTTGAATGGAAAAAATGGCTATAAGGGAAGATGTTTCTCGCTCCTAATCCTAATGGAAGAAAGATTAATGGAAGATCCTAAGAGAATGAACCCATATATGGTTGTTCCTGCCTCATCATATATATACATCTTCAACAACATCATCTTCCAGTACAAGTGCTGCTCCAGTCCAAAATCCAACTTACCTTACTTGGTGTGACATGGATCAATTACTGCTTGCAACAATTTTTTCTACATTGACGGAGCCAATCTTAATTGGCTAACGTCCTCAATGCCTCCACTTAACATGAAGCATGGTTTACTCTTTAGCGCTTAATTATTTACTTCTCATAGTCAAGCTTGTGTTCTCTAACTCAAGTTTCAACTAGCAACTTTGAAAAAATCCACTTTGTCAATCTCTGATTATTTTCAAAAAGTTTGATGCAGGAGAATATTGGAGTATCTTAACAGAAAATATTTGAACAAGAATGGAAATAATTAGTCATAATATATAAATATTATTTTTAGAATAATATCTTTTTCTTTGTCTACAAGTATTTTACTTTGTATCCAAGTTTAGGGTTATTTTTGTAATTTTATTTCTTTCTTTTTCTCCAAGTATTTTACTTGGAAAATACTCAACTTAGCCTATATAAAGGCATGTATGTATTATTTGAATTCAGTTTTCAAGCATCAATATATTTCTAATTTTTCAGAGTTATTCTCGGTTAGCTTATTTGGGGCAATTAGGGTATTTCTCTTCCCTATTTGTTATTTTCTCTCTTCTTGAATTTCCTTTTTAATCTTCAATTATTAGTTTCTGCTACTAGTTCACGCTGTCAGAACAATCTTAGTTCTGCCCGGCGTCAAAGTTAAAAGGCATGGCTAATATGCTTGTTGTGGCATGCCAACCTTTGGATGACTCCGATTTTATTTCATATCTTCTTGCAGGTTTGGGCATCGAATATGAAACTCTTGTGGCAAGAAGGCTATCTCGTTAACGTTGACGGTGGAAAAACCAAATTTTCCAAAAATACACTTAGTTTGACCATTAAAAAACCAAATTTACTCTTTATAATTATTAATAAGTAAAAAAAAGAAAACTAACCTTATTAACAAAATAAAAACAAAAATATATTAATATCAAATAACAGAAAAAATAAATAAATTAAAAAAAGAAAAAGAAAAAAAAAAGTGTAAGGTTCAGTAGTTTTGCCATCCAAATGGAAAGGGGGGACCACCAACGCGAGCCACCCCAGTGGCTTAACGGGGTGCATGGCCCCCTTTGCTATTTAGGTGGCCGAATCACCTTACTTTTTTAAAAAAATTTATTTGTTATTTGTTATTTGTTATTAATATATTTTTGTTATTTTTTATTTTTTATTTAGGTTTCCTTAGAACAAAATGGCTATTTTAGGAAAGTTTTGATCAAAATGGTCACGTGCATATGACGCTTGACCAATTTTTCATTCAACATAACAGACGAAGCTAATGAAGTGGGCTTTTTGCCACAAATGGTAGTTTGATGTATTCAAGTATTACACCTATTAATTTGTTGGACTCTTTTGCAAATGGTTGGTAGTTAATTAGCTAGCTTAAGTATGTTTTTCCCTTGGTTTTTTGTTGTACCGACCGACGAAAAACATTTAACATTGCAGTTCCTTAGGTTTGGACGAGTTCCTTGTAATTATACCATTGGTTTCAGTTGCCTTTCTTGTTCAGTGCTTCGAGAATTCTGTCGGTGTCCGATTCAGCTCTTCTATCCTCAAATACACAAACACTACAGCTCCTTTATATTTGCATTTGAGGTGCTCAAAGGGTTTCACTTTTTCACCAAAATTCTTGTGTTGATTTATAATTTTTGATTTGTTTATGTTTCACTGCTGCAGAATTGTCATTCTCTATTGTGCTGCATAATTGAGTGTTGGTTGTGGTTGTTAATTTTTAAATCCTGCATTAATTATCCTGTGTACATTTATTCAACTCCCTTCTAGGTGTACGTTTGTTGGACTTGTTAGGCTGTATATTTTCGGCAACAGATCTCTTCTAAAGCAAAAATATTTAAATGGTGTTTCTTTCTTCACTAGCTCACTAGCTACTTTCTTCGTGTCTATCTCATTTTATAGAGATGGTGCTATTAGAAACTGTGAACATTTAGACCTACAAAATCAATTTATCCTTCAGAAAATGCTCTTTGTCAGTTTTAAGAGTTTAATTTGCAGCCACATGCAGCATCCACCACATTGCATTACAGCAGCAAATATTTCATATTCATAGCCTTGAACATGTATGCATGAGAAGATAAATGTGGTAGTGCGGGATTACGCAGGCCTATAATTCGACAAATCTTCCTAAGGATCTCAAAGGGATTTTACGGGTAGATAAATGTGGTTTACCTTGTTTTAGAATAAGATAAGTATTGGTCTTTTCTTCATGGGATAGTTCTTTGGAAATCCTGTGGAATTTGATTGTTACCACGGTATTCCTCCGCCAAAAGTGAGGGTTTTTCTAATAAAGATGGGCCGGGATCACTATTGGACATGTGATCTCGTCTCTTTTAAAAAAAAAAAAAAAAAATGTATGCATGAGAAGATATAATAAGATCAGGTTGAGACAATCTAGAAGAAGAACACTCATGCTCTTATAGCTTGAGACATCTATGCCAGATAGTAAATGGAATTGGGTAGTTAGAATGTCCTTTTTGCACTGGGAGGCCCCTCAAAACTGCTCCACTGATCTCCAATAATGCCCCATATGCGATGCCCTTCATTAATCAGATGTTCCCTTTCCCTGGATTTGTATATATCTTTGCACTTCCATAAATTCATCTTCAAGACCCCTGACATGTACATGAATTTATGGTCAAGCTTTTATCAACAAAATCTATTCTAACACCTTCTTTCTTCCTTGTTTTGGTTCAATGAGGATGAGTACATATTACATACCTTAATATTAGACTCTTCCATCCATGGTACCCAACCTTGATGAGGTTGTCAACCGTGGAAGATCGTAGTGTCACTACAAAAAATTGACATATCTTGAAAAACCAAAAAGATCTTAAACCCTCTATCTTTGATCTCATGGAAGAGCTTGAATGTGTGCTCAAGAGCTGGTGCTTGGCTCTCTTTCATCCATGTTTCCAAAGAGGATGCGTTCAGCTTCTCCCCCCTAATTAATTTGAGTTTTATGAGACCAGTGAGGATCCAACGAGGTCAATTGATGAAGAACTGACAAAATTAGTGCTAAGAACTCATATATTTAACTCCCGTTTGACCATGTTTTCTCTTGGATGGGAATTGACATTTGTTCTAAATTATCTGATTCTCACGTTCATTTTAAAAAACGTATATAAAAATTACATGGTTTTTTAATCCTATTAAAAATGAACATATGTCAATCTAATTTGAAGGAAAAATGTGTCCCTTGGAAAATTGCCTTTGGGATTTTTTCTTTTTGTTTAGGGATCAATACGATTTATTTCACTAATCAAGTGTTAATATTGCAATTCCCTTGTAACCCTTCCCCCATTTATCTAGGAAAAAAAAAGAAAGTGTTATATCACATTAATATTCACTATTGTGTATGATAAATACCATTATTTGATTGGATCTTTTACTGTACAAATTACACAATAATTTTATGACCTCTGCTCTATGATGGGCATGTTGGAGGTATAGTAGTATTTTTTTTTTTTTTTAAGGAAAAGTGCACGTACCTCATCAAATTACTATCTAATTGATAATGTCCTCCTAAATCTTTAATTGTGACAATGTCCCTTCAAACTACCAAACAATTGTCAATATCACCCAAGCCAGCAAAAAGACAAAAATGACCCTATAATTGTTTTAAGATAAAAATATCCTTATATATATATATATTCTATATATATATAATATATATATTATATATATATATATATTATATATATATATATTCTTTTTAATTGAAATTTGGCCAATTGGGTGGTAAATTTTTTTTTTCCAAAAAAAATAAGAATTTTATTTATTTATTTTTTAGAATTTTTTATTTTATTATAGGCTAAGGTTTTTCATTCTTTGGTAGAACATTGACAATTGTTTGATAGTTTGGGAGGATATTGTTACAATTGAACGTTTAGAGAAAATATTGTCAAATGAGTGGTAGATTGAGGGGTATGTGAACTTTTTTTTTTTTTTTTTTTTATATATCTTAGACTTAAGACACAACACAATGTAAGACATAGAATTTTTAACTTAAATATTTTGATATCATGATAAATAATGTTTATCTTATAAGACTAAACTGGTAATAAAAATAATATAAATCTAATCCTTTAATTGATATTCTAACATGAATTCTCTAAAAATATGTGAACCTTTAGACCTATAAAACCAACTTGTCCGGCAGAAAATGTTCTTTGTCAATTTTAAGAGTTTAATTTGCAGCCACATGCAGCATCAAATATTTCATATTCATAGCCTTGAACAAGTATGAAGATATACGATCGGTTGGAGGCAATCAAGAAGATGAACACTAGCTTTTTCTTCTATGAACATATGCATGCTCTTATAGCAAGGGAATTCTGTGGTAGATAGTAAATGGAATTGGGTAGTTTGAATGTCCTTTCTGCACTGGACACTGCTAGCCGATAATGCCCCATATGCGATACCCTTCATTAATCAGATGTTGCCTCGCCTTAGATTTGTATCTTTGCACTTCCATAAATTCATCTTCAAGACCCCTGTACATATAGTCTATATGACTATGCGATTTCGATGGTCAAAAGTACGATTTTAAAATAATTTCAAAAAGTATATCGTTTGAAAGTGTATTTTTTAAAAATTACAATATAAAAACAGAAAAAAATTCATATTTTCAAATTGCAGACAAAGGAGTATGTTTATTTGACCTTTCACGTGTGCTGGTTTAATTTGATGTCCCAAAGTGAACAACAAGGATTGTATTTATAGTTTGAAAACTCTGAAACAAACTCAGGCGACACTAAAGCAAAGCAAGATTCCCACCCAAGGGCATTCACACAATAATTGAGGGGGAAAAGAAAAATGTGTCAATAATAGCAGTTTGCTTTCCAGTGATTTCTGCTCCCATGTCAAGTTCATCAATTGCTGGTCTCATACCACCCAATGGGTATACGGAGAACATTGTGGTCATCAAGTATAACATGTAAAGGATATTTTTGGAACATGGTTCAAACAGAGTTTGCTTGAAAGAAGTAGATATATGTGGATACTAAAATATAATGCTTGGAAATGCTTTCTTTCTTTGGAAGGCCTGAGAGAAGAAACGGGTTCATATAACTTTTTGGGATATCAATTTTGCGTGCTTACTGTATTTGTGATGTGTTTGCGAGTACTTTTAGAGCTAGGTTCAAACAAACCATCCTCCCACCAAATGATAGGTTCTTGGATTTATGGAAGGGTGATTGGGAATGAATTGCAAACGAGGTTGGATTTGAGTGAAATAATTATAGCTCATTTTAGGAAAGAAGAGACCACAAAACTCCACTCTGGGGTGAAGAATATTACAGATTCACAATAAAATTGCTGAATCAATTTTCTTTTGTTGTCCAAGGAATGAGACGGAATCTTGACATTATTTTCATCCGATGCCTTATTCTATTCTATTTTAATCTCTTTTATTTTTATTTACACATGTTTGATCACCATATAGTATTACAAATCCAATTCATCACTTCAACATTTGAGCAGCTGCTGATTAAGAGCCTTGAGAAGTTCATTCGACGTATGAAGCTCAGGAACGATCATTGGAGAGTGATGGTGATGGTGATACAGATTCTGATCAGGACCAATTTTAAAAAAAAAAATTATTTTCATAAATTAAGGGCCTTTATAAAATTATATTGGTATCATGTCCAATTGATGAGTGAAATTTTCAAAACACCCCTAAGATATAAAATTACAAAAATATCTTCATTTAATAATTAAAAATTAAAAATTAAAATTAAAAACAAAAACAAAAAATAGTGAGATATTTGGGAGATTTAACGCTGAATTAGGACAGGAGAGTTGACATTACAAACTTCTGAAAGATGATAACTATAAATTGACACTTTTTAAAGTTTAAGAGTATGATTACAAAATTGATAAAAAAATCATGGTTGATAAGTAAAGTTTTCCCTTTGTATTTATATTGGTATCTTAGTGAGATTGCATACAAATCTAAAAGCTAACTTTTGTAATAAATAATCATAGTGGAGGACTTCGTTTCATATCCTTTTGCTTCGAATTCTCTTTTGGCGTGCTTTCTTTTGTATATATAATATTGGATCACCATTTCTTTCGTCAAAGTCATGTTAATAATTAATTAATATGTGATTCACGCTAAACTTTATTTCAACCACGCAAACTCTATGCCAAAGGGCTTCGTGATGCACGCTATTTTCTTCAAACAACCCGTGTTTATTTTCTTCAAGGAAATTAATTAATATCAAGTTCGAGTGGCTACTACATGGGATATAGGTGGAAGTACTTTGTGAGCAGACAGATGTACAATATTTTCAACGTCTTTGAACTTATGCCTCCTTCAAACAAAATGTTTGATGATTCAAAACTCACTATAACTTTTATTAATTAAATATATATGGTTTAGTAACTGAGATAACCAAATGGAGGTAACAACCCTCCTTAATTAGATAAACTATTACCGCACTATGATATATAAGATAAACTATTCTTGCATTAAAAGACAATTTCAAAGAAATGAGTGATAACTTAAGGAGACCCATGTGCGTGTTTATTTTATTCCCATAACACAATTTGTCAAACGAGGATTAACGAAATGTTTGTATTAATTATTGCTTTGCTTTCCACCGGTTTCTGAGAAATTCCCACAAACTTTATATTTATTGAGAGTTGAAGGACTGGAAAAAAACTTCAAGGAAGACTTGACTATCAACGCGTCTCTATTGAACTTAAACAATAGTTTATGGGAAGCTGTATGGCTAATAACTACGGTTAGACTTTTAGTATCGGCAAAATTCAATGTAAAAACATATTTGGTTGTAAGTTTTAATATAAAGTTAAATCGGTGAAAAAATTGATTAAAGACATATTTTTCAAGTTTGTATATAGTGTCAATATTGACTTAGTCAGATTAAACTGGTCATAATTCATAATTTTTTATTCCGAACTCCGATTGATACCAACTTAGTGGCGTTGGAAAACTAACTCAAAATTATACAACTCGGTATTTCATGAAAAGTTTCTAATTCCAACTTTTTTAGGGTCAAATGGGACGTGAAAAGAAAGATGAAAAATCTGTGATTTTGAATAACCGACTTTGTGATTTTATGGCTAATTTTTCAAGTCCATTTAAAAGCTTTTGGAGCACGAATTTTGCAATGATTGGAGGCAATATTTTCAACAAAAAAAAAAAAAGTTTTTTCCTTCATTTGCTAAGAGAGAAAGTTTAGGTTTTTATGCTTTTAATTACTTCTATCTTAGAGTCTTTGTTGTAAACCATAACATTTCATCAACAACAATTGAAGTCTATCGGAAGTTCCTGTAAAAGATATCAATAGAAGAATTTTTCAGAGACTTTGGTAGAACTACTGCGGTAGCGGATAAGCAGGTCACTTGTCTAGTACAAGAATGTGTTTCTCACAAAAATATTATGAGTATGAACAACTTGTAATTTTTCATTATTTTATAGTGGATTGATTTACTAGGTTTGACTGCCCCGGAGTAATTTTACTTTTGAAGAGGTTCTTCAAAAAGTTTTCACTTCATCACTAAAATATCTGTGTTGATTAATTTTATATTATTTGTTAAATGCTTGTGTAGTTACTTATTTTTTAATTCCGCATTATTTTGGCATTCACTTATTACCTCCCCTTCTAGCTAAGTATTGTTTGAAGTCTTGTTTTCTAACGCCCCAATCCAAATACAGCATACAAAAGCATATTTTTGTCTTTGGTAATACTTTCATACAAGTATTTATCTTTGAAAATTTCCATAGGTTAATCAGGGCATTTTATATTCTCTATTTCTTTTCTCCATACGAAATCCTAGCATACGCAAAAGGGGTTCTGTTTTGATTTTTTTGAGACACCCTGGGTGAAGTCATAACAAAATACGAGTGGATTCTTCCTTTTAAAGGAATCGTTTGGGCACTCAGCGAGTCAACAATCACTCAAAAGCATCTCAAGGTCAACTGTTCTAACAAATGGCAATTGCTCCCGAAAGAGAGAAGCCACACCGCTAATAATTACCACCATTGAATTTACACTCGAATGTCAAATCCAATAATGAAAATAAGACACTCAACTTAAAAAAAAAAAAAAAAAAAAAAAAAAAAAAAAAAAAAAAAAAAAAACTCAAGCATTGCCAATAATGAGTTCCTAAGAAAGAAGGCGATTAAAAAAAAAAAAAAAAAAAAAAAAACATATAGACTAGACCCACCCCACAATTGAAACTGTTCTTCAGATGATTTTAGACACTCATCATAATTCCAGGCGCAACAATAGCAATTCCTGATATTAGCAACAAGATAAAGAAAATCATTAGTCTAGATATATTAGGAGCTTCTTCTTACAAAGTAAAATTTACTATCCAAGTCAAGTGTAACACCTTAGCCCATATAAAATGGGTAGATGCATATTGATTTCTTATTAAGTAAAGATGAGTTTTATAAGTTATTCTAAAAAATTAAAATTAACTAATCTTTTTAAAGTAATAATACAAATATGAGACTAAAAAAAAAAAAATTATAACTAACTAAATTTGAAAAATTGACTGAAAAAAATAATTGACTGAGCCGGATTTTGATTGGGGGTCATTTTTTTTTTAAATAATAATAATATAATAATAATAATTGACTAAAAAATAAAACTAAACTTGAAATTTTTTTTTTGATTAAAATATTAAAAAAAAATAACTAACTAAATAAATTAATAATTCAACAAAGTTTAATTATTGTTTAAAACATATAAATATCATATACTATGTATTTTGTCACACTCTTCGAATTTTGTTCTCTATCACTAAGACACTGAGATTGTAATCATAATTTTTTTTTCTTAAGCAAGGATTCACCGACATATTTTCTAAATCTACTCAACACAAGCTTATTTAAAATTTGATTGCAGCTTAGTGAAATCATTGTTGTCTCCATAAATTTTGGTAACTACAATTATATTTTTCATATAATTAAAATATATAACAGAGACTATATATATACACACAATTAATTTAATTGAACAATCTAAATTAAAAGCTTAGTCAATATTAAAAGTTTGATTACCTGAAACTTTTTTTTTTTTTTCAGCTTTTGTTTTTAATTATGTTGTGTTGTAAACATACAAGACCAATGCAGATTAGGTCCATATAATTCTATAGAGCGAACTGTCGCATAACCTTTTGAAGTTACAATTAATAACTATGTTGTTTTATTATAATAAATTTATTAGCACTAGTATTGGATGAATGAATGAATGAAACGGATTAAGATCCCAGCAATTGTGAAAAATTGCCAGGTAACTTTTTTAGTTGATTAACTAAACCAGGGTTATCAACCTTTAAAAAAAAAAAATATATATGCGTGAAGAGTAAGCAGGTTAGGGTTTCAAACTATTCATTTCCCCAAAACTTTTTCCCCTCCTCTCCCACGCTGCTCCCTTCCCCCCTCACTGTCGGCCTCCGCCCAAAACCAAGTACTGGCCCACCATCCGGCCGAACACCAAGGCTGCTCCTCCTCCTCCTCTCCCACGCTTGGAAGGATACTTTTGCCTCCGCACCCCCTCAACCACTCCGGACAGCTCTCTCTCTCTTGCTCGAAGGTTGCAGCAGATCCACTCCACACAACGGGCAAACCCAGACCGGCGACGCCAATCTGAAAGCCAACTCCGCCGCGTCGTTCGTTTCAGACCACCACCACCGACCCAGCGCCGTTTCAGAGCAAGTCTGAGGGAGGTCCCGAAATCGATTTAGTTTGCTGAGAGCAAACTCTCCATTTGAGCGAGCGGGAGATATCCAGCGCTGGAGTGCTCAGCCCGTCGAGTTCGAGATCGCCGATAACGTTGATGCCCGAGTGAGTGAGTGAGGGTGGGCAATACGTATAGCAAATTAGTGAAAGATGGCAAAGGTAATCTCATGGATTGTAGGCCTTCTCCAAATCCATCGCACTTGCACTTTTCTAAAGAATCTACTATCTTCCCAAGTCTATAAATTCAGAGAACTGCAATTTTTCATCTAAGTGAAACTATTAGCACCCAAATTTAGCGTTTAGAACCAAGACAGCAAGCTCAAAGACTTTAGGATTTCCCCAAACAAAATTAATGATGGCTAAATTCAAAATGATTAAGTTTATGTCAATAGGATAATGTGATTTTACGAACTGAAGAAATCAGGTTTAATTGTTGCAAGATCTGTGTGGAATGTAATTATAGGTTTGAGGAAAAATTTAAGTTTATTAAACGATCTTTTGAGCCACCATAGCTAACAGTTTATCAAATGCTTTCAAATGTTTGTATCGTTTATGCGAACTATGACACTTTGGGCAATGGCAAACGACTGACACTTCAATGAATTCACTACAATTCCAAGATCGACGTATCTAGCTGTATTAAAATAGTATACTTTTTCTTGTATAAAAAAATGTAATAAATAGAAGCAAAGCAAAAGTTGGTAGCTACATAGACCAAAATTTGTTTCATTTTCTTGAAAGACAAGGATGGTCAAACATAATTATTTCAAGATAAGGAAACGACAAAAAATAACATGCGTACCTCTATTAAATATTTTCTTGGTAGCACCGAGTCTTCAAGTTCCTCAGCAGTTTGACCATGTTGATAGCTATTGTTGCATAGAGAATGTCTCCCATTCTGTCCAGAAACTGAAAATAGGCATGCCTCCAAGAACTCTTGAGCATTAAGGATCCACAAACTCCCCAAAATCCAACAGTGAATCCAAGTGCAATGCTTGTATAAAACCATAGATGTTCTAGGGAATTTGCATGTTCTTGAATATTGCCTTCTCCACGTGTTGCTTCATCTCCCGAACACCTTTTAAGAAGAGGCAAGCCACAAAGATATCGGTTACCTGCATACGAAGAAGCATTGAAGCTCTGGAGCTGGGGACCTGTTGGGACTACACCTGACAAGTTGTTGTTTGACAAATTCAAATAGCTCAAAAAGCTCAAAGTAGCGAGGCTTGAGGGAATTACGTCTGAAAGGTGATTACTTGACAAGTCTAGAGACTCTAATCCCTTCATGTCACCAATATTCTTAGGGATGATGCCAGTTAACAAGTTTCGAGATAGATTCAACCCAATCAATCCCAACAGACTTGTTATTTCTTTTGGAATTTCTCCTTTCAATTTATTACTTGAAAGATCAATGACTTTTACTAGTCCAAGAATTTTATAATACTCGAGACGCTTTCCTTTTGTATTCACTGATGCATGCTCAATGTTGCCCAAAGTAAATTGCGTAAAAGTCCGACTTGTTTTGTCTAAATAAATATATCCAGAATAATTAAAAAGTGTTCTTGTTTTTAAATTCCGTTTTTGAGCCATGGCAATGAAGTTATTGAGGCACCGAGGTATAGTCCCTGAAATACTGTTATGAGAGAGGTCCAAGATTTGAAGAGATGTTAGTTGACATAATTGTAATGGTATGCTATCAACAAACATGTTTGATGGCAAGCGAAGAATCCTCAAATCTGGTAGGCTTGTCCCTATCCATGCAGGTATCCTCCCAGAGAGTTTGTTTTCTCCAAAATCTATTACTTTCAGTGAAGAGCAGTTCATCAATGACACAGGCAGTTCTCCAATGAAACTGTTGTTCTGAAAATGCAACGACACGAGAGAACGATAATTCCAACAAATTCTTCCAAAAAATTCAGGAATTCTTCCAGAGAGATTATTGTTTGCCAAATTAAGGAATGTCAATCTTGCCATACTTGGCCAACACTTGGGGAGGTCTCCAGATAACAAGTTATTCGAAAGATCAAGGTACCTCAAGGATGATCTGTTTGTTTCACATATGAATGTAATAGTTCCTTGGAAAAAATTATTTGAGAGATTCAACACTTCTGAATCGAAATTAAGTTGTGGAAGTGGACCATGAAAGCGGTTATAACTCAAATCTATTGCAAAAGAACCCTGAACTCTTTCCAAAAACCATTGAAGAGGTGGTATGGTACCAGTGATTTGGTTTCTTGAGATATTAAAAACTTTATATTGGAAGAAAGGTCCCAAAACCAGTTGGGGATGGTGTCTGAGATTCTTGCATCAGATATATCAAGCCATGAAAAATTCTTTTGTGTTTGAAGCCATTGAGGAAAAGTTGGCCCCAATTTGCAAGATCTCAATTGTATGGTGTTCAAATGAAATGGTGGAACCCAGTTTGGACTAAACTTCAAAGACAGATAAGAATTATAAGACAAGTCCAATTGCTTTAAGCTGGAAAAATTCGACAAATGTGTTTCAGTGATGATACCTTCAAAAGAGTTGAAAGACACATCCAGAACGCGAAGCTTGGAAAGTTTTCCTAAAACATTGTTTAAACTTCCATTTAAGTGATTGTTGGAGAGACGCAACTCTCTCAACAAAGATAATTTTGTGAGATCCGGTATAGCCCCTTCAAGGTTGTTGGAAGAGAGGCAAAGACGAACAAGAGCTACCATATTCCCAAAAGCTTTTGGAATAGAACCTTCTAACTTGTTATCACTGAGGTCAAGATCGTCAAGGCTATTGGTATATTTGAATAGCCAAGGGAATATTGAGGAGTTGAAATGATTTCCAGCGAGATGAAGGAATGAAAGTGGTGAAGAAGAAATAGAATTGGAAAGCACAGGAGGAACCGACATGGAGAGGTCACAATAGCTTAGACTTAAGTCTAATAGAGAAGGGAGCATATTAACCTTATCCGGCCAATTGACTACCTTGCTAAGGTTCACATTGCTCATATATAAGTGTCTTAAAGAGGAGAGATGAAAGAGCCAATCAAGATTATGGTCCTCAATCAGCAAAGTCCAGCTGAGATCAAGAGAAATCAAGCTTGAGAGATTTCCAAGCTGCGGTGGAATGCTTCCAGAAAGACTGTTGTGGTGAAGATAGAGATATTGTAATTTAGTGAGTGAACTAATGAACTTTGGGAAGATGGAAAAGTCATTGAGAGAGAGATCAAGGAATGAAAGTGGTGAAGAATAATTAGCATTGGAAAGCACAAGAGGAATCGGAGTGGAGAGGTGGCATTCAAACAGAACTAAGTCTAATAGAGAAGGGAGCATAATAACCTTATCTGGCCAATTGACTACCTTGCTAAGGTTCACATTGCTCATATCTAAGTGTTTTAAAGAGGAGAGATGAAAGAGCCAGTCAAGATTATGGTCCTCAATCAGCCCATCATTGTTCAAGCTGAGATCAAGAGAAATCAAGCTTGAGAGATTGCCAAGTTGCGGTGGAATGGTTCCAGAAAAAGAGTTGTAGGAAAGATTGAGATATTGTAATTTAGTGAGTGAACCAATGAACTTTGGGAGAATCTTGAAGAAATCATTATAACTTAAGTCGAGGTAAGTCAAATGTTGCAATCCAAGTAATGAAGAACTTATCTCACCTGATACATATTGATCAAGGTTTCCAAAGGAATCAAGGTTTCCCCGGAGGTCAAGCTTGACAACACGACCTGTTCGGTTGATGCATTCAATTCCTTTCCATTTGCAGCAATCTTTCTCATGGCTGCCCCAAGAAGACAGGAGACCGAAATCATCTTGAAGGCCTTGTTTGAATTTGAGGAGAGCTTCTCTTTCTTCCTCAATGCATGTGACCTCAGAATCACGCAAATTCAAAGCGAAAGAAATTGTAGATGCGGTACATAGGAGGAGCCCAAATAGAAGCAGCAATTCAGCATAAGGGCCTCTCATTTTATGACCTTCTCGATATTTGGGAGGGTGGTGGTTTTGATGTCCCAAAGTGAACCGCATGGATTGTATTTATATTGGTATTGGCTAGTACTGTACCGTGTCTACTTTGATGATGTAAAGTGTTTTGAAAAGTCTAAAATAACCTGAAGTAAGCAAAAGCAAGAAGTTTCCACCCAAAAGATTCCACCTAAACACGTGAATTTAATGCATGAGAGTGAAACAATAGCATCCAAAGCATCCAGTGATTTCTGAGAAGCTCCCATAGTCCCACGTCAAGTTGATGATCAATGGCTAAAATGTAATCTTTTTTCAAGCAATTATGCATGAGAGTGAAACAAAGGGCGGCTGGAAGAAAACTTCAAAGAAGACAATGAAACTTAATTGATAATTGAGAGTGAAAAAGACCGAAGAGAAACTTCATCGAAGACTTGACAATCAACTTGGCTCTGTTCAAGAATGGTCTTTCTCTCCCCCCCCCCCCCCCCCCCATTTTTTTTTTTTTTCTGAGCAGAATGGTCATCCTTTTCATCAATAGCTATTCAACACTACAAACCAAACAAAGCGTGTAAATTTTGTTTGGTAACAGGCTGCAGAGCAAGATAAAAGATAAAGTTGATTAATTAAGATAAAATCCTTTTAACCAAATCAATTACAAAATTCAGCAAACAATTTTTTCGCCCCCATTAAATTATTGTCAAATTCTCTTTCCAAAAAAAAAAAAAAGAAAAGAAAACCCCAAACTAACAAGAAATACAGAATTATCACTACTGAAAAACAACCGAATCATATCATGACATTATGAAACTCTCAGATTATACATTTGTAGGGTAGGGAGAGATAAATCTTCCTTCCTCTTTATATAGTTTGATAGAGATCACCTCAGATAACTTTCACCGGGTATTGAAGCTTGTAAGGGAGTACAGAGTACTCTATTGCAATTTTAATCCTATATCTCCTTCTTCTATGTACTGTAGTGCAACTTCGTCCATCTGTTTCTGATTTAAATTTGCAATATGCGTCGTTCACCAGCAAAAGCTCTAAATTTGCAATTTTTCTCTAAACCTTTTTCTTATAAGTAATTTTTCTCTAACCTTAACACATTGTATAATAAATTAATTATAGAGGCATTATTCCATCTGTTGAAGGCTGGCCAATATCAATATAGCATAGATTGCTTTGTGCAATATGCTCCTAGCTTCTGAAAACGACTTTTAAAAGCAAAATTTCAGAAGACATCGAACTCTTGTAGTTGCAAATTTATATATTTATGATCATGAAGATCTAGCAGCTCATTTCACGAAATGCAGGTAGTTGTGATTATAATAACATTCAAGTCCTACTATTACCTGATACCCAAAGTAAAAAAAAAAAAATAGAAATTTTATGTTTGGGTTATGCAAATGTGGTAACAGGCATGAACCTACTAGTAACGAAGTTTATTGCCTTCCTGATGGGCAATTTAGACATTTGGTGGTAATAGGCTCAATCCCAGCTTGATGCAATTAGTGAGGGTTAGGGTTAGGGTTAGGCGTGTTGCGTGCAAAAAGTGCAAAATTCAACAATTTGGTTGCTATAATTCAACCAGATTAAACAATTATGTTTGTTAAAGTGTGGCGGCAAAAGAACTCTAAGGTCTAGAGACTCATACACACACTCCCCTGAGACTGAGCACTCATTGAATCCATCTCCATCGCGTTTTTGTCTTTTTCCGTAATGAATAAAACAATGACTTTTTCTGTAAGGACAAGTGTAGGCAAAACAAACTCCTAAACTCTTACCGACTCAAGAACCCCAAATATAAAACAACTTACATTTAACTCAAATACATGAGAGGCAGAAAGACAAATGGAGATCAAGTCCTGTTAGAGTACATTTGATTACCCTATTCCTACATTTAGGGATCATTTGATGAAGATTTGATTTGGGATTTGATTAGACTCTAAATAAAGGAATTTGAGTCGATTCTTTCAGCTCTATAAATAGAATTTCTTGTACACAATCATATCATCAAAGAAATAAGAGCACAATGTAGGCCTTAAGGTTTTAATCTAGACTGACCCAAGTAAAATCTTTGTGTCTCTCTCTTTTATTCTCTTTTAATTTCCTTTACTTTATCTTTTCTTTCATAGTAGTAGAGTGATTGGCTAATGCCAATGTTCGATACTTAATGGTCATGTGGTTCCAATTTTTTGTTTTTCTCCTATATATATATCATCGTTTTGTTTATAATTTTCACATGTATTAGAGAGCAAAATGATTTGTGAGAGTCCATTATCCGGTAGTGCTTGTTCTTTTGTGAAGAGTAGTGTTGTTACGTTGCTTTGTGTCGCTTCTCATCTCTTCTTTTTATTTTGTTTGGACTGGTGCGGTGTTCCAGAATCTGATCACTGAGGGCCACCTATAACCGAATTTAGGGGTTTGATGAAGATTTGATTTGGGATTTGATTAGATTATAATACCCTAAATAAATGGATTTGATTATATTTGAATAAATTCAAATCATCTGGAAGCCCTATAAGTACTACTTCTTGTACACAATCATATAATTAATCAAAGGTTACATAAGAGCACAATGTAGCCTTTAAGGCTTTAATATGTAGAAAAAGGTTATGTTAGAGTACTAACAACAGTTTTTTTTAAACCTCATTCTCTTCTCTAGTGCAGGAAAAAGTAGTTTGATTACCTATATTGAGGAAAAATCTAATAGAAGCTGCTGTTAGTGTTCTTATAGACTGAAGTTACTGAACCAAGTAAAATTTTTCTCTTTATTCTCTTTTAATTTCCTTTACTTTATCTTTTCTTTGAAGTCTTAAAATTATTATTTTTTTCTCGAATTTATATGGATATTTTTGTTTTATTAAAAAATTTGTAAGATTATTTTTGTCTTTTTGTTGGCCTTGTGGGACATTGATAATTGTTTAGTAGTTTCGAGGGATATTATCATAATTAAAAGTTTAGAGGACATTGTCAATTTAGTGATAATTTGAGGTGAGAATGTAAACTTTCCCTTAAATTTTATTAATCAAATATGGTTGTTGATAGACCCGTACAACTAACAGAGATAACACTCTTTATTGAGATAAACTTTTACCGCATATATAAGATAAACTATTCTTGCATTAAAAGATAATTCCAAAGAAATGAGTGATAACTTAAGGGACCCATCCACCCATGCCACTCGGTGTTTTTTTATTTCCATAACACAATTAATTGTCAAGGCGAGGATTAACGAAATGTACGTGTAGTAATTATTGGTAACTCCTCCACACATTTTAGTGCTATGAGTGGAAAACAAGGGTTGGAAAAAAGCACATTTTAGGGCTTGTGAGTGAAACAAGGGTTGGAAAAAAGCACATTTTAGGGCTTGTGAGTGAAACAAGGGTTGGAAAAAAGCACATTTTAGGGCTTGTGAGTGAAACAAGGGTTGGAAAAAAGCACATTTTAGTGCTTATGAGTGAAACAAGGGTTAGAAAAAAAGCTTCAAAGAAGACTTTGACAGTCAACTTGTCAAGTCAAACTTCTAGTGCTTCAGATTGAACATCATTGTCATCTTTTGTTGAACTAACTTTTAATTGTTGAAAATGCAAGGGGTGGGCAGAAATTTCAGGGAAGACTTGACTATCAATGCAATGTAGAGTTTAGTTTGTGTTCGACTTTGTTTCACTTAATTCGATATGTTGAAAGAAGCGTTATGATTTAAATGGTTTTTTTTTTTTTGCCTGAGGCTTAGTTCATGGAGCGAAAGCTTAGGCCGAAAAATTTTAGATCCGCCCGTTTATGTGTTTTTTACCCCGTTGAGGGTTCTTATATAACCGCTTATATATTAGGGTTTTGTAATGCATTTTGACTAGCGCTTTCTTGTACTGTTTTTTGAAAATAGTAAAATTTTGATACAACAAAATTATATCTTGTAATTGCTTTTATTTTATTTTATTTTTTATTTTTCGTTTCTTACTATTAGGTTGGAAGAAATTACTGTCCCATAGGAAATAAAAGGAGAATTTTCCCAACACGCATCTCTGACCAAGATTGGCTGGCCTTTTGCAACTTTTGCCTAGGAGCAAACTATTGAACACTACAGTTTCCTGGGAATTCATTTAAGCAAATTGTGTGAAGCTAAAACATTTTGATGAAATGTTGGGATCGGACGGTGTTAACTTCGTGACATATACATGCATATACATTCTTTTGGTAACAGATTGCAGCGCACTTATTGGGCCTCAAAGCCCATTTAGAATTACCAATTTACACCTTTGAACAACTAATTCCAACAAAGTGGTAAACAATTCGTTGCAGAGAGAAGGTGAAATTTTTTTTTTTTTAATTATAAAAAAAACCAACTAATTCTCTCTCATACCATGCAGATTCGCAGAAGATGTGAATTTTTTCTTAGAGAAAAAAATTAGTATTTTTGTCATTGAAAGATATTGACATTTTGTTAGTAGTTTAAGAGAGATATTGATACAATTGATAATTTAGGAAAGACATTGGCAATGGAGTGATACGTATTTTGAGGAAAGTTATGTATTTTTTCATATATTTCCTCATCTTGAGTTGTGGATAAAGTGGGTTGACACAAATTTGATTTATTTGTTAGTAATGTTTAATTGGATAACTCATTTTAGTTTGAACCCTACTATATTAAGTTATAACTCTCTAATTTTGAGTCTTGTTCATGTTAAGTTCATAAGTCGTGTCAAATATATATAGCTTAATAAAAACATTTTAAGAGAAATTTTAAAAATCGATGGGTGTCATAGCTCTCTTCAGTCAGAATACAAGTCATTCCTAGACACTGATGATCGTTAGGATAAAGATAAAAATAAAAGCATGGTCTACTGCTGTTTGGTGACATGGACCTCTTGCTACATGCCTTATTTTTTACATGCCCAAAATATTTAAAAAGAAAAAAACAGACACATATAAAGAAGTGTACAAAACTGAAGGGAGATGAAGAGGAGGGGAAAAAGGTAGGATTAGAGAAGTGATCAAAACTTTCTTGTAACCCTTTTCCTCATTCAATTAAAAAAAAAAAAAGGTGATCAAAACTTTCTGCACCTAATATATGGTGAGCTTTGCACGAAGTCGTCTCTGCAAATAAATTTGGATTTTTTGACATCTAATTTGATAACGGACAGAAATATTACAGATAATGAACTCTAATTAAAGCTGAAGACAAACCACAAGACAAACTTAATAATCAAATAAGATAAGATAAAAGTAGCGATACTAGATAAAGAAACATAGCAAGAAAAGAAATAGAAAAAGAAAAAAAGAGTTACTGCTGCCGTGCATGAGTTTGTCTCCCAGCGATTGGTCTTTCATGCAGACTTCCTCTGCATCACGTCCCTTGGCCTTATCAACGAATCCCCTGCATTCCTCTGCATCTTGGATTAGGCTTATGTGGCCTCTTGGTCCTACGTGGCAATGACCAGTTGCAATCACATGATTATAGTTTCTAGCCTAGTGTTTTAGGACAAATTTTTTTCTAAATTTGGATGGAGAAACTTTTTTCAACCACATTTATAAAAATGCCATGTATTTCTTTATATGTAAAAAATACATGCATTTTTTAATTGTAAAGATAAAGTTGAAATAAACACATGTATTTTTTATAAATTTTTTTCAACTTTATTATTGTAATTAAAAAATACATGTGCTTCTGACATTGCAAAGAGACTAATAATAGGGTATGAAAAATAGACAACAGTTGTGTTTAAATAGATGAGACAACGTTTTTCAATGGGCACATTGATAAGCTTAAAATATATATATTATTATAATATATATATATATATATATATATATATATAATATATAGTATATATAATATATAATATAATATATATATATATATATATATATATATATATTTTCGTTTCAAAAATACACTTCTTGTATATGAAAAAGGTTTTTTTTTTTATTAAAATTTTTAATTTTTAATTTTAAGGAAAACTTAAAGAAATTGTAATTAAAAGAGGCCAGGCACAAGTTAATAGCTACAAAGACCAAAATTTGTACTATTTTCTGAAAAGACAATGAATGTCATACATAATTATTTGAAGATAAAGACTGAAATACATGAGTACCTTGATCTACTAATATTTTCTTGGTAGCACTAAGTCTTGAAGTTTCTCAGTTTGGCCATGTTGATTGTACGTAAAGCTATCTCCAATTCTATCTAGAAACTGAAAATAGGCATGCGTCAAGAACTCTTGAGCTTAACGATCCACACTCTCCAAAATCCAACAAATAATCCAATTGCAATGCTTGTATAAAACCATAAATGGTCATGTGAGATTGCATGTTCTTGAATTTGCTTCTCCCATGTGTACTACCATTAGTACCAATTTGAGGACCTTTGAGTTGCTTCATCTACCACACACCTTTTCAGAAGAGGCAAGCCACAAGATCTCGATTACTTGCATATGAATAAGATGAAGCCTTGGAGCTGGGTACCTGTTGGAACTCTACCTGACAAGTGTTGTTTGACAAATTAAATAGCTTCAAAAGCTCAAAATAGCGAGGTTTGGGGGAATTTTGCTTAAAGGTGATTGCTTGCAAGTTCAGAGACTTTAATCTCTTTTAGGTCACCAATACTTGAAGGATGATGCCAGTCAACAAATTTCTAGATAATGTCAACCCATCAATCCCAAAAATTGTTATTTATATTGGAACTTCTCCTTTCAATTTATCCTAGAAATGTCGATGAGTTTTTTGTAGTCCAAGAATTTTGAAGTACTCGAGATGTCATTCCTTTTGCATTCACCCATGCATGCTCAATGTAGTGTGAAGCAAAATTACCTTAAAAACTCATGTGTAAAAAGTAAATTATAATAATAATATCAAAAAGGTTTGTCATTAATTTTGTTCTTGAGCCATGGCAATGAAGTTATTGAGACATCGAGGTATAAATCCGAAAAATACTGTTGTGAGAGAGGTCTAAGATTTGAAAGATGTTTAGTTGAACATATTGTAGTGGAATGCTACCAATGATCCACGTTTGATGGCTGTGAAGAACACCAAATGGTGGTAGGCTTGTGCCTATGCCAAGTTGGTATCCTCTCAGAGAGTCTATTTTCTCCAAAATTTAATACTTCAGTGAAGAGAGTTCATCAATGATTACATGCAGTTCTCCAATAAATTTGTTGTTTTTGAAAATGCAACGTTTGAAAGATTCAAAATTCTCCCAGAGAGATTATTGTTTGCCAAATTGAAGAGTCCTCAATGCCACATATTTGTCCAAACACTTAGAGAGTTTTTTCAGATAACAAGTTATTTGAAAGATCAAGGTAACTCAAGAATCCTTTTTGTTTTAACATATGAATGTATTTCCTTGAACAATTATTGAGAGATTCAACACGAATGAATCGGAATTAATTTGTGGTAGTGGACCATTGAAGGTTATAACCTAATCTTTTCTCTCACAACTTCCTCTTCTTTTCACTTTATACAAATTTCTCTTCTTTCCACACTTTTGTCTTTTTCTCTCTTCTCACTCTTTTCACTCCTCACGAGAACCTCTCTCTCTCCTTTACATTTTTTTTTTATTCTTTTAAGTTTTTAAAAAAATATAAATTTTCAAGACTTAAAATTTAAAATAAGTAAAATAAAATATTAAAACAATAAAAACTAAACTTACAAAACCAGAAAAGCCTGAAATCTTGCCAAAAACCATTGAAGAGATATGATACCAATGATTTGGTTGCCTATGATATTGTAAGATTTTTATATTGGAAGAAAGGTCCCAAAAACCCATGTTTTCCTTTACTTTTTTTAATGAATGAAAACTTTATAGAAGAACACTCACAGAACAAGCAAACACTCCCCCATCTAATTCTGGCAAACAATAGCTTCTCTGTCTTAGGGTGTGTGGTTCCATGCTTAAGATCGCTCCTCTGCTTCCACCAAAGGTACACAGCAGCAGCAAAACTCAATTTGGGCAGAATGGATTTTAAACTACCACCCTGAAGATCACTAATGCTCCACTAAGCACAGTGGAAAAAATAAATGTTCCTACTCTCCATTCACCCCTACAAAAACAGGCACAAGTACCCGGCAGAGCATGGAGGAAATCAGAATTTCTCAATCTGGAGGGATCAAAGTATAGATGAGGAGTAAACTTAATTCTGATACGAGCCTAGTTTTAAAGCTTTAAATATTATATATATATATACTATATATTATATATATATATATACTATAATATATATATATATATATATTAATATTATATATAGCCCCGTAAAACCCCACTACTCACTTTTTTCTCCAGTTGTTAAGGCATTTCTTAACTACCCACCACAGAATAAAAGAGTGACAAGGAATTGCCGACGAGAACCACACCACCTTCCACACTCCACAATAGGAAGCTTGAATCTCAAGTCTCCCACGTTTCAGAGCAATAATAAGACCCTCACTCTTCGAATTCCAAAATGCTTGATCAATAATCCCAATGGATACTTCCGGAGTCGGCCTGCAATCTCTAGGAGTAATAATTTTTTTACCAACTCTCAAAGATCTAGCCC